>CAJHUC010002273.1:0-13384 GCA_905146915.1 Ostreobium quekettii | reverse complement strand
TGATGCCCAATTTTCCATTTAATAATGACTTGCAATCGGGCATTAGCCAGCGATAAAGTGCTACAAAAATGTGTCCACGCAATGGAGCACTACAGTGGTATGGCAGCCGTTCCTTTTAGGGCCATTTCATCAGTGGCATAAAGGCGAATTTGGTGCGCGAAAATGGAGATTGGTGGATGCGAGCGTGGGACAAAGAAACCAACAACAGCAGCACATCAAGGTCCCAGTTGCCATGGTCGTGTTCAAGATGCAGCTCACTATGAACGCACCTCGCATGAGGCACTTCTCGGTCCCGTGTCTGGGCCCCATGGTAAGGACAGATTTGCTAACCGAAGCATGCGCCACTCTGAAGCAATCGCACTGAAACAAAGAGTATGGCAAAATCGCATCGAAACCAGATTGTCACGATCACCCATGACTCCTGAACTACAGGATGTGTGGGTGGATGAAGGTGGCGGGTAGGGTGGGGTTTTGCATGCGCAGGGAGGACTTGCTGTAATCAGCTCTTGCAGCGCAAGACGGCGGCATTTGTTGGTTGCAGTCAATGATCGTACACAACTGGGGTCTCACAGGCCATGGGTGAGGTTCCGTATCAGGGGTGGCAAAAACTCAGGGAGAACGCCCATATCCATTGGGAACGTTTACAGTGCACCAAAACTTGCAGAAACTGCTCAGTCCAACAGTGCGCCACTCGTTGACACATGTTGCCACGGTTTGTTGTGCATGTCTTGTGGTTCTGCAAAAATTTGTCAACCATCCGCATGAAGGTTCAAGCGCATGTTTTGTTAATTATTGCATATGCAATCAAAACACAACTACACATAGTCGCGAAATTCGGCACATACATTGCACCACTGTTACTTGTTTGTTCAGAAGCAGCAAACCCATTGTGGCAGATAGAGATATGCCTTTGGTACCGATTCGCATTCCTAGCTGGACACACTCACCCATTCGTAATCCCAAGAGCCAGGGTCAGGCCTATCATCAAGAGTGGGTTGGGAAACAAGTGCACGGCTGCAAAGAAGATTGGCACAAACAGGCATCGCAGCAAACACCACAATAGTGTGTGTGTTTGCGACCTTATGGTGGGCAACCACAGGGGAAGGCCCTTCCCAGAGAGGTCGCCAATGTTGAAAAAGGTGATCAGCGCGATGTTGTACCACTCCCCAAATTTGCTCCACTGCAAGCACAACAGAGCAATTCAATTCCAAACTGTTACTCAAAAGCAGTACCACACATATCAACATCAAAGTTCTTCAAGCACAAGGCTCACCACCTGTCATGCAATCGCACAATTGTGGTTCGAATTCATGGCGACTGGTTTCGATTCACAACAGCCATGTTCACCGAGCATTCAAAACAGCATCATTTTGCTATTTAGTTGTCCTGTTTCGATGGTTCTGCAAGTTTCCCCACACACTCACATGAACATCTGACGCGGGTACTCCTGGGAAGATCGTCAAAGTGGTTGCCATCACCAGAAACAAGCCCAAGGCAAGGCACCAAATCTTCCATAAAGCACCCAACACCTGGGAGTCCACCCATCTCTTGGGGACGGCAGCCTGGCAGCCATCTGGCGGTATTTTTGGGCAAGCCTCGCAGTTACCAAACTCTACGTTCTGGACCTGAGGGAGCAATGGTTGGGTGCCATCTTCCAGTAAGTTGGGGGCATCTGGAGTCCAGAGCGCTTGACCTCAGTGCTTCAGATATGACAGGACAGAAGGGCACAGGTGTCCCTTGGTGCGTGACAACCATCAGCTCTATTCAGTTTGTTGTACTGCACAAAACTTCCCACAAGCACAGGCAAATTAATCTGAACATGCACTCCATGACAGTATGCACTTGAACAATTTGTTCAGGACTGATGCACACTGGAACTAATAATTACTGACCATAGCCAGCTCTGAGCACAATCTGTTCTCAACATAACGTGCAGGGGTCATGGCGCTCACCTCTGTCACATTCCCTGTCACGGTAGTGCCTGAAAAACATTTGTTTGGGAAGCACTACACGGTGCAGGATTAGGCAGGCAGCACACAGCCCAGAAGCCAGGCTGAAGTACAGTATGGTGCTGTTCTGTAGGCCATCTGGGCCCTCCCCAAAAGAAACCTTTGTGGCGATGCGCAGCAGCGATATGATCGTGCCTGCAGATGCTGTTCCAAATAGAAATCCCTGCAGCCCAAAGACACATCCCTGCAGATCACCTTGGGCAAGAGTGACAAAATTGGACGCTGGAACTGGCAGCCAGTGGGTGGTGCAAGGGCATTTCTGCTATCGCCTTTCCAGACCTGTGCACCTTGGAAAGCAGTTCCAAGGAAAGAGCACAGGCCACTGAAACATTGATTCATTCAACGAAAATTGGTAATGCACCTGCTGAAAAATAACCTGCACAAGATGGCGCAACAGCAATCCAGAGCAGAAACAAGTGTGGCAGTGCCGAAAATAAACAACTTCCTGTCGCTGGTGTTCCAAACCCATGCTGTGAAGGAGTCATGGACATGCTTTCTAATTGAGCATTGGTGCATGTTTTGGCAGTCATGTTTGCTTTGAAGAGGAGCAGTAATGGCAAAGAGCATTGGGTGCTACTGGTTCCTCAAAACCATCCCTGCACCACAACTGACAGCCAATTGGCAGCCTCACTCACTTGCATGTACACTTCTGGCAGGTATCCTGCCTCTCCGACAATCGCAGGTTCGGCCAACCCATCAACAACTCCAATAACTGCGCTAGCTCCAAGTGGCACATACTGAGACAGACTGGAACCACCTCTGCTGACCATGCTGATCTGTAGAGCAGCTATTTGAATCAGCCCTTGCACCAGTTTAGCATTTCACATAGGCCACAAGCAGAGCACATGCAGGACCTGAGGAATTTTTACAGTAGGCTCCAGTGCAGATTCTATGTTGCTCTGAGAACAAAAGCAACAATGAAGGAACATGAACCAACAAATGGCCTAGAAAGTTTGCAAAGGTAGACACTTGCAACTTGTGCATTACTGGTCTCTTTGGATCTCAATCCTATATCAAAGTATGTTTCTCTCACGTTCATGGATCGAGCGGCATTTTGTTACATTATTCATGCAACGGGCTGTTTTGGAGCAGAGGTAGAAGTAGGTCGAAACGACAGTGGTCACGACAGCACTTTGGAGCGCATAGCAGCCTGTTTTGTTGTTCAGTGCTCGAAGGTCGTCTGTGCCATGGTGCACACTGCTGTGGAGATTTCTGGGACTGTCAGGATAAAAGCAATCCAATTCATGAATAATGAAACATTTGCCTGCAATTTATGCAATGTGGCTCATCACACTCTGCCAGAATCTTGACCATCACCAAGATGTTCTCACCAGTGGGGTGGCCATCAAGGCCATGATCACAGTGTATGTGGAGAATCCACAGAAAACCCGAGCTGTCGCAGTCCTTTCATTGTGCCAAATCAGCATGATGAGCAGTGTCAAGAGCATGACTGGCAAGTAGACCACTGAAAACTTGCGGTCCATCTGCCCTTCCTGTTTACAACAGTGCCCTGTATTCTAAATACTGTTTCAGCAGGCCATGCCCACATGTGTTACCCAGCACATTTGCACGATGCCTCATGTGGAGGTTTGAACTACAAGCTGGGAGGCACAATGACCCAGAGGGAGAATGTCAAAAGCCATGCAAACAAAAATTGAAAATTTAGAACCAGTGGGAATGAACATCCAAGATCAATACCGTTGCCTCTCTGCAATCAGATCCAAAATGTAGCTTGTCAAGGGGCATTCGGAATTTGTTGTTATTGTTAGCCAACAATTTCTGTTGATTTTGTTGGTTCATCTATAAGGTCATAAAACCAGAAATGGCACTGGCTGTAGAGCCGATAAAAAGGCCAAAGGTTGCAATGTTGGGGAGTTTCCATGCTCAGCAAGCTTATAGTCAGTGTAGGGCCTGTATAGAATCTGGTCAATCTGAATACACTCATAAAGACATCTTTATCGGTGGTGCTAGTGCACTGGCAGTGTTCTAAATGAACAATTGTCATTGGCTGCTGTGCCACCTTACTAAGGCTGCATTTGCTGAACACCACCGGTGCTGTTGCTCCCAAGTATGCATCTGCAACATTGGGTGCTATGGGCAAAGAACCTTTGGCCCAATAGCATTAGGGCACCACTACAATAATACTGTGCAATAGCACCAAGTCCTATTCTGGGGTGCTATTTGGCCTTCAACGGTACTATTTGGGGCCCAAATATCACCATTCATGGCCGAATAGCATCGGGCTGCTGTTGCTTCCCAACTGTTAATGATGGGGTTTTGACCTGCGGTGCTATTCAGATGGTCGAATAGCACCACTGGTGCAATAGTACCTTCCGATAAAGAGACTTTGAGAGAGCGAATAGGAGGGAGCAGCGACTGGGTCATTTGGTGTGGACCACCTCACAAATAGAATCGATATCCACATGCCACTCCCAGTGAGCACACACAGAGCAGATCAGCCAATGCAACTGAAATCAACGAGAAATAGCAAGGTTAGGAGGTTGATATTGACAACTTCGTGGCAAGCGTCCTATTGCATGCCATGATGGCTTGTGTACAAGGGCTCTTCAGAAAGGTTGGAACTATCTGCTTGTGCAAATAATTGTGTTACACTTCAATGTCTAAGAGGTACCCAGATGTCAATTTTCTGCATCGAATAGTGTCGTAAAAGGAATTTTTCAATTGATGTTGCAGTCAGACACAACGCCATTTGTGGCCAGTGAGATACCCACCGGCCACAAGTAATTGAAGTAGTCCACGGCTGTGATAAAGGCATTCCAGGGTGCCAAAAGGCCAGCGCCAAACAAGAAGAAGCACAGGTACACCAAACCTCCCTGGAGTGAATACGGCAGGAGCAAGGAGTTGTAAGAATTCTGAGAATGGCCATTGGCGCGGAATGGAAAGCTGGGAAACAAGCGAAGCGTTGGCAGCCTCCCGCACGAACGGACGTCAACCTCCAGCGGAATGGCTGAAAACACGGTTCTGGGCGGGGCGTTGATTCAGACATGAATTTGGACGCGCCTGCCTCTATCGCTGCAGCCCAAGTCGCTGCACTGGTGTTCTGCGGGTCACCTTGTCCTTGGGCGCCGGCCCATCGCGCCCCATGAGTATGCTGAGATTTGCTTCTCCACGAGGCGCGATGGCGGCGAGTGAGTTATGTAGTGCGGTTGGCGGCTGCCCTTTCTCGCTGCTTGCCGCCGAATTCTGAGCCGCACAGAAGCGGAGCTCCCCCGGCTTGCCCCTGCGGCCACCGCCGGGGATGACGACATGACGACACTGGCATCAGTTCCTAAGCGAACGCAGTAGTAAACAAGGCTCAGCCTGCGCCCTAAATTCAGCTGCGGTGGCAGGCTTTGGACATCTTTCTGCTGGGTGCAGCTGTATGCACCGACCTCACAGGCCCTCCAATGGGAGCACAAATACAGAAGCTCACAGTAGACATGATTCGGAACACCATGGTACAGCACATTGGGGTGCCTGTTACGTGGCACGCAAACTCTTCGTGGCGCACGCGACACCCCTGCGGTCAATCATAATTCACAACATTTGGCAGGCCACGGGAAACTAATGCAAGGAATATCCTGTTGTATTTCCGATGTTGGCAGTTGCTCCGCGCGGTGTGTTTTCTTGTCTAGTCTATTTGCAAATGCGATTCCCCATTGCCCCTCCTCGAGGAGGAGCTCCCTGGTCCCTCCGATCCACTGGTCCGTCCCTTCATTTTGATATTCACCAGGCGTTGCCACGGGGGAATGCCTTATTCACAAGTGAAGAGAAAGTGTAGGGGCTCAGTTGTCAGACCTAGCTCGTTTCTCGCAGACGACTATGTGTTCTGAGTTACCGTTGCTGAAACACATGCCGTTGGGCCTTTGATCCCCCTCGTGCCGTTCCCATTCTCGGGGATGTGCAGCATTTTCCCATGTCTTATCATTGATTCAAGGTGAAATCGGGCAGTGTTTGATTCGCAAGTGCACAGGAGTGCAAGAGAGGTGGCAAGTGAGGACGAGAAAGAGCTGACATCACGATGTGCATCATAGGATAATGTATGGCGCGGAAAAGCTTATTCCGTATGGCTTATATTTTATTGTATCAGTGTGAGATTCGGACAACCACTATCCAGCCCCCGGCGTGGTGGGCCCATTTCAAAGTGCGCTCGGAGGCATCATGGCGCCGAAAATGAACCCGATTTGATGCCAAAAAGGTCTTACAATTTGTCCATTATACAAAATGCCTTGGTTCTATTCCCCCCAAGCTTGCTCTCAAGGCTGCTCGGTTTGGCTCGGGTTGCCAAATAGACAACTGACGCTTGCTTTTATACCCCAAACGCCCTATCTTTCCAATAGAATATCCTAAGGATATACCCAGAATATTCTTCTATTTGTAAACCCACTCAAATGCTATTGTCAATTGGATATAAACTGCCACAAACCTATACAAAACATGATGTAAAGACATCTTTTCCATTACAAACCCATACGAAACGTTGTGTACAACCTCTATTCCCTCATGTAAACCTTTGCAAACGCCCATCAAACATCCACATTCATAGATTCCCCCTAGCTCCCATTCCAACGCCCCCTTAGCTATAAAAGAGAGAGCCCTTCATTCTAACCCTTGAGTTCTTCCTCTTGGAGTGCTCAAGGCCAAGGGCTCCAAGGTGAGGCTTTTCTGGATGTTTGAATGGACTTAGAACCTCCTCATTTATACTTGGCGCACCCCTAAGAATATACCCTTAGATTCTTGGAATATATTGGGACTATTCCTTAAGAATATTCTTGGAATATTCCATGAATATTCTCATATGTAGTCGCACAGCTCGTCACCTAAACATGACTAAGTATGACTAATCATATCTAAATGACTAAAACATGACTAAAGCATGACTGCAAACATGACTAATCTTTTAAATTCAGCTTTTCCCCTATCAACCTAGTGAATCATTGAAAATGCCCAAAATAGCCTATTTTAGCATCTAGAGTGCCTAAAGTCATTACATAAAGTCACTTAATAAAAACGAATATTAAATTCGGTTTCTGAGTGACTTTCACAGTAATATAACTGCAGAAAACGCCATTAACTGCCTGCCCCCAAGTAGCTCCACAACAATGTGTTATAGAGTGGGTTGTATTGTGGCGATAAGTGGGCATCTCTTAAGCGTGGTTCGGCTGGTTGGTGATGGATGATGGTCCTTGTCACATAAAAAGGAAAGTTCTGTGGGTGCAAGGAGATTCGAATTGTTCAGTTGCAGGGGTCGTTGCCACCGTCGGCAAGGCACTTCATTGTGGGAAAGGTGAACAAATATGTAAGCCCTGGGCGTTTTGTGCGTGGTGTGGCCTTGCGTCTGGCCGTGTGCCAACCCGTTGAAGCATCGGCGATCGTGGCTTCGCGCTTCCCGTGTGCGCGCAAAAGGGGGCCGCTTGAATCGCATCAACGGCCATTCCTTCAAGAACGTCCAAAGCAATCACCAATGTGTATGTACGGCACATTGCTGTGCGCTGGGGAGGACGCATTCTGTTGCTGCGATCTGTCCCAATCAAACACTATTTTTAAGCAGTTGTTGGAGGAAATGGGTAACTTGTGTGGCAGGTTTCGTCTGTTGATATCATCCCTGTTTTCTTCCCAGAAAATGATTGAACAGAAGAAGTTCAGTCCAGGGCCAATGCACCACTGTGATCCGCCACCGCCGTTCGCACCCTATAGCGATCCCCTTTTTCAGGGGCACGCACATCAACATCCATTGATTTATCTTGCTTCTTGTTTTTTTTGTTTAATTTGATTGTAAATGTTGGGCGGGCCGCTCTGTCATCTCCCCCTCACTGAACGATTTTGTCGGGCGCGGAAAGCGACCGGGCGGGAAAGCCCCTGGTCTCGCCCATCCCCTCGCGCTCACAAGTTTTCGTCTGGTTTTGTCCCGTTGGGTCTTGTTGAAAGGAACGCCTCACCACGCGCAGAATGACGGGCGATTCCCCTCCGGAGTCAGCCAGAGAAGCGGCGACTGCACATCGCCCCCTTTCGGCCTTCGTTCGCAGCCCGCGCTCGCTGCCGCCCCGCAGCAGCCCCGTCCACGGTTCGCGACTCCTTCGACGCACCACGTAATGCGCCCTCCCTTTTGCCTCCCTTCGCTCCCCGTCGACCCACGTCGCGCCAACGCCCTCGCCGGCGCACGGGGTCCTCCGCCCGTGATCGGACAGCCCCCACGAGGCGTGTCGACCCATCAGCGTGCGCCTTAGTAAGGCGCCGGCGTGTGGAGATGCCCCACGTTCGGGGCCCGCGTCCGCACGCTTGCTAGTAGCTATCCCCTGCCGCGCAGCCTCACGGAAGCCACGCCTTCGGCGTCGGGGGCCTGCGATTTGCCAGGCGGTTGAATCAAGAGTGGTGACAGCTGTTATGCTTGAAAGGCACATTGGATTATGTGATGAAAGTGCAGCTGTCGGGTTGAATCACGAGTGCATTGACAGCTGGAATGTGCAAAACGACTGATGGGAATGTACGATGTGTGGTTTGGCGTACAAAAGTTGGACATGGCGACAATTGTAGGAGATCCTTGTTGGTGCTGGGTTCCGTGCTCCGAGTGCCGCAAGGTCGCGTTCCAAACCCACAGTTTTTCTTCCGCCAGATCATCCAACGCCGTTGCCAATGACAACCGGCCGAACCGACAATCCTTCAGCCATCAAATCAACTCTTGGAGAAAGCCCACGCAGCAGAAATGAAGTACGAACAGAGCATAGATGAAATCGACCGCGATTCATTATGCTATACTTCAACAGTCCGCTTTTTGCAAAACGGCAATTGTCTGTCGTTTAATTTTTGGGCCGTCCTTTTGCCCGCGCCCCCGCCACGACCGCTGCCCGACGCTTGACCGCTTCGAACCTCGCACCTTCCACAAAACGCCCGGGGCCAATGTCCCTCCCCCGCGCGGTCTGCGGCGCCAGCGCTTCCCAAATGGCGTCCAAGGTGCGATCGCGGGTCCCCTCTCTGCCGCATCGCCGCGCTGCCCCGCCCCAAACCTATCAGCAAACGACCATTTGGAATTTTTGGACAGTTTTGAATTTCGAATGCCGCTGGATCCCGCGCCCACTGCGGGCGAGGCTCGCAAGGCCGCGGAGCCCTTTCCACTCCGGCGTACACGGAAACATCAGTACGGAAGAGAGCACGATGCTGCCTCTCGTTGACGTCTCCGTGTGTGCTAATGACCATTAGCTGTCCACAAAGCAGTGGGGCGGTATTTTTCCTTTCCTTTTGGTTTGGCGTGCCACATATGGATGTATTGACACGCAAGCTCCACGATCCACAGGCACCCCTGTCGATTTTCTGAGTTTGAATGGCGACCAGTCCTGTGCCCATCCTTTTCCAGTGATCTCTTCCTGGACCTCAAGTGTTATAATGAGCAGCAACAGTCCATGCAAGCAAGCACTGGCAGGGGTATCTTTCCATGGGTTGCCACATCAGGATGTCCACCTGCATGCTTCGCCATCCACATGCACCCAAGTCAAATGTCTGAGTTTAAGTGGCGACCAATCGTGTGCCCATCCTTTTTCAGTGATCCCTTTCTGGAAGGCCGTCTTCCTGGTGACACCACACCCAGCGGACTAGTGCTCCTCTTATCCCAGTTTCTGTTGTCTCCAATTCCATGGGGTATGTTCAAATCCCCTTGCAACTCAAGTAGAGTTTTCTATTCTTGGATGATCTGTTCCTTGCAGATTGCTGTCTAATTTTGGTAGCCGTTCTGTTGAATTGTTCTCCAATTCCATTGAGAGACCCATCTGGACCCAGCAGAGCAGAGAGAGTTTCAGGCACCTTGTGCACAAACCCTCACTTGCCCTCCATGACATAGAACTCCAAAAGGCAGTGGTTTGCCACTTTGACGCTTGCATCAAAGCATGGATTATTACCTGCCCACCCAAAAGATCGTTACCTCGATCGTTGCCATCAAAACTCTGCCAATTTGGCTTCCAGCCCACACTGGCCAAGAGCCCATGGCAAGATGTCCAGAAAGCGATTAACGAAATGCACATCCCATTGGCTCACTGCAGTCTCCAGCACGTGACCCACAACATCCTTGTCATGAAAGGCAACAATGTGCAGAGCAGCATCCGTCAATGTCCAGTCCATAAGGCCCACATCTCTTCTGTTGTGAAAGGGGTGGCACCTGGACTCTTAAATGTGATCGACTGCTTTGGGATGAGAATATAAGAAACTACAAAACAGAATCTGGTCAAGTTCCCAAGATCACAGCTCAACGCATCGTAGGGCTGTGGGTCATTCCAAGGCAGAAATGCACAGATGAACTCTGCTTTTCAGGTGCGGGACCTGGTGTTCGCGTCCCATCGGTCGCCAGTTGTGTCCCGGCGAGGCATGGTGGCCTCCTCCCAGCCGCTGGCCTCAGAGGCGGGCCTTAGGATACTGCAGCAAGGGGGCACAGCTGCGGATGCCGCAGTGGCGATGGCGGCGGCGCTGGGTGTAACAGAACCCTGCTCCACAGGCAAGCCAGTCATTGATGCTGTCTTGTTCTTGTATTTAGTACTCTTAATTTGTTCTTACCTGTTCTTACCACTCTTTGTTCCCTTTCTTGTGATGTTCCAGAGAGTAAAGTAAACCTCATCGCCACCAAAGTTAGCGATGACGGGCTGAGGATTGAGATTGCACATGATAGCAAATAAGCTGGGCTGCCTGCAGGTGCCAAGTGGGCTCAAATCTCTGCTGAGAGGTTCGTCACAACTCAGGCTTCTCCCCTCTATCTCTTTATCCCCTTTGCTGCTAAATGGCATAGCACTGCCCATGCACCTCTGGGATGATAAAGGCATTTGTGGAAAGAAAATGCCATGCTTTATTGGCTTGTGTGTGGCAGATGTACACAGTACATTGTGAATAGTGAACAACTCGGTGGGATGGGTTGGTGGAAAGGGGAACTGTCAGGGGCTGACTAACTCACTGCTGTGCACATGCATGGAATCTGTTTTGTACACACACACATTTTGGTTATCTCTCCCCTGCACCTGGCAGTGCATTTTCTGACAGGATGGTGACAACTGCCCCATCACTGTATTCAGAAGTTTTGCCTCTCCCAAACACCACCTCCCTTTTTCTCTGCCCTGCCAGGGATCGGAGGTGATGCATTTGCCTTGTTCTACAGTGCTGTCAACAAGAGGGTGGAATGCCTCAAGGGTGGGGGCATGTCCCCCAAGGGTCTCACTTTTGATGCCATTCGAGAGCGTGGCATCGTCGACCAGATGCCCATGGACCATGCCCTGACAGTTGTGGTGCCAGGCGCGCCGATGCTGTGGGAGGACGCGCTCAAAAAATGGGGTCGGAAGAGCCTAGAGCAGGTGTGGCTGTGGCCACAGCTGTCACAATCCCCATGTGGGACCCTTGTGCCTTTTCTTTTGGCATTAATGTTGTGTTTCTTTGCTTTTTTGCATTGTTTACAACAAGCATCCTTGCCTTACACTGGTACAAGTACAAGTCTACCGTTACAAGTACGCATGCACTGAAAACATGCGCACGTGTACACATACATGTCTGTTCACACGTACAAGGATGCCTAGGCGATTGCTTCTTCCACTCTGCAAGGCCTTCGCAGGTCCACAGTGCTGATGCTATCTATCTGGCCTGTGGCTCTGAAGGTTCTGGAACCGGCGATCGAATTGGCAGAGCAGGGGTTCCCTGTCGCCCCACTCACGGCTACCCACTGGAAAGAATGCGCAGTTCAGCTGCAAGGGCCAGGGAAGGGTGCACTGCTGAACAGCAGCGGAAAGCCTCCAGAGCCAGGGGAGGTGGGATGCAAGACAGCAGGGTTGCTTTTATCCTTTTTCGGTGCATTGGTGAGGAAAGAAACTGCAAACAAGTGGCAGTGGAAACCCTCCTGAGCCAGGAGACTTGATGTACACATCAGTTAACTTTTACCGGTGGAGTATCATTCCTAATTTAGCAACCAGAATGCAAACAAATGGCAGCAGGAGGCCTCCAGAGCCAATATAGGTGCTGTGCAAAACCATTGGGTTTTCATCAATTCTGCTTGCCTGAATGAGACAGGCAGTTGGCTGTGGGACATCTCGAAAACAGGTGTCTGTTCTGTGCACAGCACCAAACAGCTTTGTCGATTGGCATGTTTGGAGTTGAAGAGCACTGCCCTTCACTAGCCAAGCAATGCGAGTTTTTTTGTGCCATTGTGATTTTTGCCATCTTGTTTGCACTTGACGTTTCTGCAAGTCTCTTGAAAAGGGCAAAGTAAGCAATGTGCTGCACATGATGCTGGATGAGCATGAGAACAACTGCCCCGGCAGGCAGCATTTGCTATATGCTTGATCATCGTTGAGTAAATTTAAACTGGTGACAAATGGCAGAACACGACGATTTGCTGCCCTCACGCGCAAGCTGGGCTTTGCCAGCATCCAGCTACTGTACTGTCACACTGCTGCACTGTTGTAATGCTGTACTGCTGTACTGTGACTGCACATCTGGACAGCCAGTGGTGCAACATGGGAGCGTTGTCCCACTGCTCTGTTCACGCTGCCTGCCGGAATGCAGGAATCAGCTCAGCATTCATTGCACTGCCTGTGCCCTTTCCCTGCACTTCAGAAATCCTGCCAGGGGCTGTCAGCCCCAGCAAAATGACTTCAAAGCATAGCAATGATATTGTTCAAATTGTCGATTTGTTAAATGACTGAGGAAAGGCATGTGTACCATTTTTCAATTTGTCAATTTACCAACGACTTTCTCAAAGATATCTTGTTTGCCTGCACCTGCAGGTGATGGTGAATGCAGACCTGGCGGCGACTTTTCGAAAGATTGCAAAGCAAGGAGCGCGTGGAGGATTCTATTCAGGACCTGTGGCTGATGCAGTGGTCAGGTATGAATAAATAGTACAGACATATGAATACATATGTTGATATAGATATGAACATGTGAATGTAGATATCCTTAAGTGGAATGTGAGAATGCAACAAAGTGTCCATGTCACATGTCTCTGCTGAAGTTAAATCGTCAGACAATGCCAGGTTTCTGCCAGCCTAAACATGGCCTCACAATACTTGGCAATCACCCCAAGCTCCACATCATCAGAGCACACAGGTACACAGGCCCACAAGCAGCAAAACCGCCTGGTGCTCAGGTGTGCTCGTTGACCACAATGCATGGGGTTGCGTGCATGGCCAAGCACTGCCTTTCACCTGCACGGGGTTGCTGGACCAAACAGAAGCTGCATTGCCCAACGAGCTTTGTGCTGGTCTCAATGCTCTTGCCAGGGCGGTGCAGGACCTGAATGGGGTGCTGGATCATGATGACATGGAGAGCCACGCGACGGTTGAGGTGGAGCCCATCAGCACAACGTACCGTGGCCTGAGCGTGTGGGAAGTGCCACCACCAAACCAGGTAAGGAT
>CAJHUC010002272.1:0-18425 GCA_905146915.1 Ostreobium quekettii | reverse complement strand
CATCAAATGTTGATGAAATCTCCCCTCCGGTAACCAAGGCAAGGCGCTCAATTCCTGCAAGCCATTGCACAATATCATTCCTTACGGGTACGTAGGACTGTAGCTCAGTACAATACAGACGTTGGCCATGGTCTTGTGTTGAGAGCACGCACGGTTTCTTGGCATGGGGTTATTTCACAAGCACGATGGCCCTGCTGGGCATACATGGGACACAACAAAAGACAATGGAGCTGCCGGCATACTGCTCTACAATACTGATACTCCTTGTCATACGTTTGTTAATGGCAGCACACTGGCCACTGGCTCATTGTACAGTACTTTCTGTCAATCAGCTTCTGAAAACAACAGAGGTCGATTGAAAGACCCCCACCACAATTCCCTAGAATAGAATTACAGTGGCAGGCAAATTGCACACACTCAGCTGTCATAGAAAACTGGGTTCATCAACGTCTCTAAGTGCACCCACCATCAAAATCGGCGTGTTCGATGGCCATCACACCATTGTCTGCAAAGATTTCCTCTGGAAAGTTGTAGATGAGCTGGCGATTGATGAAGCAGTTGATACCATGGTCAATGATCTTTTGACACTTCTCGCGCATCTTCTCACGCTCAGCCTTTTCAATGTCGCCCACTTTGGACAATGAGTTGACTCGCACACGAGCTCCATAGATCTTGACCTTGTCGGTGTCCATCGCTGTGTTGGCAACCAGAATTTTCGCATTCTCCAGTCTTTGTGGCTGACCAACACCGATCTTTTTGTCCAGAATGAAACCATCATCAATAAACGATTCCTGCACGGAAACAACAACTATTGAAACCATGTTGCAAAGTCAACTTCCTGTGCTTGACGGCCTGTGAAGTCGTGGAGCACCATGCGTTCATGCACCACAGCTTTGCAACAATGCAGTGATATAAAAGATGCTCTGGAGGGCCTGCCCCCTCCCAATTGTGAGGTCTCCAAGCACAATAATACACTGCTATGGAACGCTGTGATTGCCAAGCCTACCCTCACCTGGAGAGTGCCACCTGTTTTCTTCAGCATGTGTATTGACTCCAGGTTTGGGGATCCCTTCAGCCGAACGATCGCATCCACAGCCATTCCAGCAAAGTGGTCTTTGTCCTGGACAGCCAGCAGAAGGTGGTGATCATGCAGCGCACAGAACAAAAGGGGAGTTGTACTGGAGTGACTCACACTAGAAGCATCTGAACAAGAACCTCAACATATAACCAGGCACGCCATAGGTGTGTGGCTGCCACATGGTGTTGCAATTGAATGATGAAGCCAGCACCAACTGTGCTCACCTGCTGGAGAATTTTTGAGCTCAGAGTCGTCCTGGCGATGTTGAGCAGATCTCTCCGAAAGGCAGCTGCAAATCAACAAACGCAGTCACAATAGTGCCAAAAACAATACCTCCAGACGCAAGGCTTGCATACCACAGGATGAGCAGATTCAAGCAGTTGTGCCTAAAGGGTACCTTCGTCATCTTCATGACTGACTGCACAACCCTCCAGGGTTTTCAATGCACAGGCACAAGCATCACGAATACCTGCACAACAGACACACGAAATATGGCTTGGACTGGCAGTCACAAATCTGCACAGGAAACAAAGATGTCTCAAGCAACAACTCAGAGTCCATTTGTCAGACAAGCGCAGTAAAGGATGTCAATTTTCAAGAATCGTTCGTAACAAGTCTTGATATGCAGCGTTAGAAGTCTGTGCAACCCACGTTGCATGACAGCTCTCACCTCACTGGGAGTCTGCTGCCACCTAATGGATTATCTGGGCACAGAGGATAAGCCCACGGTCCCCATACCACCAGTTACACCGTCCCTTACTTGCATGTCTTACATTCAAATTAGACATTGCAATACAAACAATACCTGGGAGCTAGTCTATTGAATAGCATCTGGGGCATGTCCTACCACATGTCCTTCCATTGGCGTGTGTGTGTGTTTGTGTGCATGCGTGCTGCTGGATCGTACCAAGAGGTTGTCTCCAAGAGGTTTGCTTCCAGCTGAGTCTTGTCCTGCAACATTCTCGTGCATTGATCCTGTGTTTTGTGCCAAGGTTTGCTTTTCCAATCAATGTGAACACACATAGATGCCAAAGACAAGACAGAGATTGTTGTGCTGGCACCAAACATCAGGTGTGCTTTCACAGCATAACATACCAGCGATGATGGTCATGGGATGAACATTCCTGTTCACCAGCTGCTCAGCCTCCTTCAGCAGCTCGCCCGCCAAGACAACAACAGAAGTCGTCCCATCGCCAACCTCATCATCCTGAACTTTGGAAATGTCTGCAACAAGGCATGCAGCAGACAAATGACTACCAGCTACTGTAATAAGTAGCACCCGATCGGTAATGTGATGGAAAAACTTGGAATAGCACAAAAGAGCCAGCAAGCTGATAATCAAACAAATTGGTTCTTCTCAAAATAATTTGTCATTCTATCCTCTGCACTGTTTTCAACCTACAGCCGCTGAATTTACACTAGCACCGGGTTGCAAATATATCCATGCAGTGTGATGATAACTGTTGTGAACTGTACCAGTGGAAAAGGCAAAAAACTTATAGGGGCATAGTGCTGAAACAAGATCTGCTTGCAAGCAAGCTGCACAGCAAGAGAAGCCTAATTTCAAAGCAGATTCTGATGTAACACCAATTACTACTGCAATTTCACGTTACAAAAGCAATGTGCTGCACATATATACAGGTCCATGACTTGCACGACCATATCCGTCACCAAAACCATGCAGTCCTCCAAGGATGTCAAAAATAAATGCGCAGCTGGTCTTGTGCATCTTGCAGCCATTGTCTTACCCACTAGAACTTTGGCAGCTGGGTTATCAATGTAGAGAGATTTCAGAATTGTGGCACCATCATTTGTGACAGTGACGTCCTCCCCTCGCCCGACACTCTGAAGGATTTTGTCCTGTGAATGCCAGCCACCCAGGACAACCGACGTCAGGATAGTACCACCAGCACCATCCTGGCAGACACAATCAGCATCTCCCAGTGCAGTGGTAAAAGATTGATGGTGCAATGTTTCAAATGCAATCAGTCAAAGTGATAACAACAGAGGTCACTGCTTCTGCACCACCAACGAAGAGAAAACCTAACACGCATTTGGAACAATGTGTGTCTGCAGATGTGGCAAGCTCGCAGTGCACCAGCTCACCATGCCCTTGGGTCCAAGCGTCGTCTTCAACATATCAGAAATTGCGAGAGCTCCAACAAAGGATGCCTGCAATTCATGTACCACAGCACTGGTGTAAAGTTAAGTGCTTGGATGCCAAGAAAAGAAAACTGCAGCTAAGCCGAAACTGGCTTTCGCAATTAAACAGTTTGCATCTGCCAAGATTTCAATCCCTCGTCCAAGGGGCAAGCTAAGCCAGTAACGAAGCAGCCAGGGGTCAGAACAAATGGCTGTGCAGTGCAGCACATGGGAAGTCCCCTGTGATATCCGTCCACAGTAAGCATGAAGCACAAACATCAGCGATCCTCAAGTCGGTGGAAAAGTCGTAACGGCGATCGCACCAGCCTTGCAGTTTCTCCCTTCTCCTCTGTCGCGCCATCCTGAAGGATCTGTGGGGCAACGCCTCCGCCAGCAGCCTGCACAAAATGGTACCGTTTGAGGGGCAGACAGCAGCCACAGGCATCAACTCGAATCAGACGATGCTTCCGATGCGCGGCAAGGGCACAGACGTAACATCAACCAAAAATTCGGCGGCAAGCACAGTAGTGAAAATGCCGCAGGCATCGATCTTGAACGGGACAGCTTGCGCATCCCTCGTTTTCCATGCCAGTTTGATTCCGTGCCCATACGCCTCAGGCTTTCACAAGAGCTCTGAAACACGGTCGCAGATTTCGCGTGGGCACATGGCAGTCTGGAAGCCCGTTCGCCAGATGGAAACTGGACGAGCGGATCAAACGCTGCTGCGTTCGTACCAGAGCCATCGCCGATGTCTGTCCACCCCGTCAGGGGCAAGTTTCCGGGTGTCGCGCCTGTGGTGTCGGCAGCACCGCGTCTTCACGGCCGCAGGGAAGTCCACTGGTCACCTCCGCCGGCGCGCGGCTGGTTGTCGCAAAGGCACGTTGCTCGATGCTGGCGGGCGACCTCCGGTGCGAAGCGGTGCAATGTACCAGTATGATGACTGTGCCTTCAATTAGTGCGTCATCGTCGGTCGCCGTTTGCCGCCGGCATCCGCATTGACGCCGATGCCACCAGCAGAATACCGTAGTCCTTTTCGTGTGAATCCCTTCTTCTTTCGCTGGCATGGCCAACGCAGGTCAGTGGGTCAGTGGTTTAGGGTGTGCGGAAACAAGGTGGATCCACACGAAGGGCAGGGCGACTAATATCATGCCTGCTAGCAGACTGTGAGCGACGTCGTGGCAGGCACTGCCATTGTCGCCACCGTTGTTTCAATTTTTATTATTCCCAAATATTGCATCATATTTAAGCGGTAAAACCTTTACTTTGGCACATTGCCAACCAACGGCAACCTGCTGGTCATCCACACTAGTTCCTCAGTAGCCAAAAGCGATGCAGGCCAACTTAAGCCAGAACCCTGCTTTGTCCCTTCTTGTTGGCAATGTATTTTTCTCGCTGTCCATGTTCCCCAAGCAAAGGATTGAGTAGCATACCATACATGACAATCTTGTAAAGCAAATTTGGGATGCAAGCAGAGACACTCTGTGTCACGGACAAAGTGCAAAAAGTCTGGACTCCTCGTAATTCACTGCATCATCTGGAGTCTTAAGAGGCCAATTGCAGCTGTGGATCACCTGGCGATCGTTTCATTATATCCATGCACTCGTCAAGGACATTTCTGACGGGCGTTCGCCTGAAAGTAGGACATAGGTGATAAATAATCCTGTTGTCTATAGTTTCAACGACACACTATCCCGTTCAATGACAGCGCCCTGATTCAGCGTGCTTAAGGAATGGAAGAAACTGGCTTCCAATCCAAAGCATGCAATTGATCCACACAGCAGTGAGAAAGATGCCCCTGAATCACACACATGCACCATTCCCCTTTCGCCCATACCACTGCATGCTGTGCGCAATTTGCTCGCAGCTGCAGTCTGCATTAGTTGTGGAGGCGTCTCAGCACCCTGCCCCTGTCCATTTATGCCACTCAGCTACAGCCACGTCAAGCAAGTCATCCACCACTTATCAATGATTAGCCCTCTAAAAGGACTTGCCGTGAAGACAGGGACGTTTACAACACATATGACAGAGAATTAAACAAAGCTGAATGTTCGCCAGTGCAACCTTTCTACCCATCGCTATTGGAATCCTAGTGGGAAGCTTGTTTCACCCTGCCGCGGCATGTCAAGAACATTTCCAGTCATCGCCGTTTGAGAGCCAACAGATGGTTCTGCACCTTCTTCTGAATCCTCTGTCAAAGCACCATCTACAATCAATCCCTCAGTTCCTTGATCCACTGACAGCACTCTATCCATGGAGGGCTGCAACTCAAGTACTGCCTTGGGCTCTGCAAGCCGTGCGCCACTAGCTTTGACACAGTCCAGAAATCCCAGCCACAAGTTTTGCCTTATTCCCATGAATGCGTCGCGGTTTGCAGCCTCTAAATAAAATGATATGTATATCCCAATTTCTTCACGTGACAACTTGTTCAAGAACACCCTCCGGTGGAGTTTCTGGATAATTCTTGGATCCTGCCTGATGATTCGTCTCATGTCAGACACAATTCCCTCAACCTTGTCTATGTCTTGCACACGAATAGTAACATGCTCAAAAAAACGCCACTCCCGTCGCTTTCGGGTGACGTTCAGAACCACTGTCTTTGAGAAAACCGAATTCGGTATAACAAAAATCTGTTGGGGAAGGCACAACAATGTCATCAGGCAAATGCTCACAGCTTGGTGCTTGGGCTGGCCATGATGGGCATGCAACACGATGCAATGTCCATTCAACAGTGCAACTGCAGCGTGAGCAATACCACACACCTGACAATGATCGTCACAGTACAAGCATCAAAGGGTGGTGCAAACAGCATTCCCATCCAGGTAAATGTTTCTGAGATTCTGATTGCAGCAGATAATGGCGGTTTGCACATTTCTGAGTGCCCTTTAAATTTAGGCACAGGAATCCCGAATAGGACAACAAGAGTTACTGAATTGGCCTCAACCACTGGAGAGCAATGACTCAACAATGCGATGTGATTGCGCTACTTCCAAAATGCCCCAAGGCATGCAGTGCATGTGTATGGGTGTTCAATAAAAAATGGGCAATATCAATTATCTCTTCCTGATCAACTATTCCTGTGGCCCTACCATTGAGGACTCATACATGGGCTAACGAACGTACTAGCAGTTTAAGCCAAAGAAGGCACACAGAGATGCTCATCATTCGCTATTGCATTTAGGTATTATTCGCCAGTGTCAACCAATCCGATCAGACGAAGTTCTCAACGCTCCCTGCATCGCCGAGAGCTGATTGAATTGTATATCATAGAATCATACCATTCAATCCAGAAATGTAACACAGTTGCCATCCAAGACTTCAGTGGCGCACCTCTCTTTCAAAGCTGCGGATCAGCGTGTGGTACCAGCCAATGTCAAGCACTATCCCCTCTATGCGCTGACCACTGCTTGGCTGAAACACCACCTCATCACCCACTTCAAAAGGGGAGGACGACAGGATGACCAATCCATTGAAAATATTTTCAGCGATCTCACGACCTGCCAAACCGATCGCCAAACCACCAACTCCTCCAATGGCAAGTACAGAGTTGATGTCAAGTCCAATGGCATTCAGGGCCAACACACTTGTAACAATTACTGTTAGCACTGACAGCAGCTTATCCACTGCATCCACGCGCCTGCAGAGCACAGGAATGTGAGGGTGAGTGCTGGCCAAGTGGCACTGATACCACCATTGCCACTCACAAGACCAGCTGCCATGCTCTGAGGCAAGCGTGCCGGCACTCGAGCAATCTGCTGGTAGGGAGGATCCATGCCCAGTCAACTTGCCTCGCACAACAACTGAATGACACGCTTCCCCTGCACCAACCTTGCATTTGCATGCAGATCCATGAAGCACACCACTGCAACAAGTGATATACACTAGGTGCTCCAGCTCCACGTGTGCAAATGGTGCATTTTCGATCTGCACAAGTTTAACTGGCAGTCTGTTCATAACAGCAGAAAGCCCCTAAATTCCAAGCCATGGTTTTTGCGTTTGACACTGCTGCAATAGACCGATGCTGACTGAGGACCAGGCCAGCGTACATGCATCAAACGTTAGCACATTGTCTCTCTGCGAAATTCATAATTGCTAACAGCCAGTGAGGCTACAAATTCTTGGCTGTCGCCAATGGAATAAACCAAACACGAGTCCCAAGCCTGCAGCACATGCGGAAAGAAGATGTTTTGCTATCCCTGACAAAAGCCAACAGAGACCACTGGGATCTGCTATCAAACACTGGTGATGCCTCTGGAAACATGGTACCAAAGGCCATTCTCTTGCTTCTTCCTTAACCTTGCCCGCACTGTTTCTATTGCATCGTTCAGTGTTGCTTTCTTGTCCATTCCCCTTTTATGTCCTCCTTGCTATAGAAGACAACTGGGAGTGCCAGGTGATTGCAGACCAACACCAATACCTTTGGCTCACAGGATCACCCTTCAGCTCGAGCTTCCATTTGGCTTCTTGAAAGATGCGCCCCTTCACGCTGAATGTGACCCGCGCAGCCGACAGCACAAACACCATTGACAGGATTGTGCGCACCACCACCGCTATTGTGTTTTTGTTGACGGATAGGAGAGGCGGCAGGATGTTCTCTGCCAAGGTGGAGCAGGCCGCCACCGCCAGCAGCAGCTCCAACGGCTTATACACCTCCCGAAGAAAGTAAAACTCATTCGAGGTCTCCCAGGGCCCTCGAGAGTCGAAGAAGCCCCTCACCGCCCGCACCAGCGGCGTCAGGCCGAACCTAACAAATATCATCGCTGTGACGATGGCCAGAGTCTGCCGAAAGGGCACCGACTTCAGCAGCCTCTTGCACACTTTGTACACCGCCTTCTTGAACCCAATGTCGGCGGTCAGAAACAGTACAACCGCCGTGAAGATGCCCCCCACGCTCAGCACTACGCTGAACAGGGCCAGATAGAATCCCAGGCTGCTGCCCTGTTCCTCTACAACGGCGCCAGGGGCAGTATCCAGCTGCGCCAACCCCGCGCCCGTCCCTCCCTGATCCTTCCCATCGCTCTCTGGCGCCTGCCCGCCGTCCGGAGCCCATTGACCATCGGGGTGTTCGCTGCTGTTTCGCGACAGGACCAGCGTCGATCGCCGCGACGGCAATCTGCCAAGGGGAAAGGGCGCCCTGGGCACCGCCGATCGCCACTGTCCTCCCCAGCGCGGACAACCCGGCTGTCGGCACTGCCCGCCGCACCCAATGGTGATGTTTCTACAGGGCCGCTGATGGCGCCACATTGGACTGGCTAGGCGACGGGGCCCGGGCAAGACGGCGGGAGCATGGGGCGCGGTGGCGACTGCACGCATGCCGTGGAGCCTTCGGAGAGACGATCAGCCCGCCGGAACCGGCAGCGCACAGCATGCTGGGCCAGGACGGAAAAGAACAGGACCCTGGTCGCCCCTGCCAACTTCGTGGCAGGCACAAGCTGCAATACGCACTGGAGAAACGTGGCATAAGGCAAGACACTATTTTGATTTTGCAACGCTCAACGTCGAATTGACGTTAAGCTCAGGGGACCCCTTCCCCCCCCCCCCGCCCCCCCCTCAGCGTCAATCCTTATTTCGATGCCAGGATGACTCAGCAACATTACCTAACAATGCCATTCAACTTCAAAATAGTTTCAAGGGAAAAAACAGCCAAAATTGTAGATTGCGGTGATTTGAAAAATGGTATGCCAAATGTGATGATGCGCGATGAGAGCAGCCCAAAAGCCTAAAAATTGATCCATTCTAAGGTCTCCCTGGATGATTGAAAATTTGAGGGAGGTTCACCAACAAGTTATGAGCCAATTGCCGCTGATCAGCGGCGTTTTTGTCCATCTTCCCACTTTGTTTTGATTTTAGTGCAATTATGTAATCTCTTAGTGTCAATGGGTTGCCTCCCCCCCCTTTAACGCGAACTTGATGCTAAGCGTACAAAAATGAAAATAGTGTCTTTGTCAAAATTCCTTGGCCATCTCGGTTCGAAAGCCCGCTCGCCGCAATCGCCGCAAACGAATGCACGCAGCGATGGGCCACAACGCAGCACAATTCAAGCCTCTTTGCTTCGACTTCCCTGGCAACTTTGGTACACGCGATGTTCAAACGCACTCGCCGTGCTTGGTCCCACAAGCAGCCAAGACTGAACTTGTCTTACAGCCAAACCAAGAGAAGCCACGAACAAGTCTCGGGTTCGCTTTAAATACCAGAATATGCCTCCTTTTTAGCCCTCCATAACTCACACTCAGAACGGCGAACTGAACTCACAACTCACACACACAACACACGCTATCACACAGCACCGACCCACAGCATCAACCCATGGCACCGACCCACAGCTCCAATTCACAGCACCAACTCACGACCACCAGAACTAGTAAAATTGAAGCTGATTGTTGGCCAGCCGTTCTCTCGCCATCTCAGTCAGTTCGATGAGTGCACCAGGCAGCAAGCACATGACCAGCTGCGTGCCCAACAGGGCAGCTGCAGCGATCCCAGTGTGTCAGACCTTGGTCTCTTCAATCTGACCTCCAATTCTGTAATCACTTTTCTCATTGAGTTTGATTGCACATCGGTGTTCAGCCACCTACCTCCAGTTACACAGCCTGGAAAGTTGCAAGTGAAATACCGAGAAACAGTGACAATCATACAATTATAGTGTTGATGGCAGTCCCTGAATGAGATTCTCAGATTCCATAATTTAATTTCAGTCATCGGATTGCGATTCAGTAATTGACGGAGCCATCTTAGTGGTCAATTACCAGTAATTCGAACAATCTTCCCTAATTACCCTAGAAAGAGGAGGAGTTGCTTGTATGCTGACGATGCAGCTTGCACCGTATCTGACGCTGCGCTTGCCTACATGAACACGCCGATACAACGCCTCACACACTAGCGCCCAATCCGCGGTCTGCTGCGAGGCCCTTGTGCCGTGCCAAGTCCAAATCAAAGATGGCAAGGCTGCCACCAAGAGATCAGGACATCCCACCCGCCCCTGGCGCACGCCGCTGCCATGCGGCCGCAGATAACTATATTAATTTACCAAGTTTTTTCAAGTCCGACTGCAGTTATGTTGCCATTTCGCTTCAAGCTATTCTGTGAGTCTGTATATCAGATTCCGGTGAATATTGCGCACGCAGCTCCTTGCGCTTCTGGATATTAACCTGTTTACTCGATTCCATTATTGATTCAAAGTGCTTTCCCCCCGCCCTTGTCAATTCTTGACTGCCCCATGGTGTGCTTCCACCCATTCAGCCACCATGTCTGTCATGTGCAACTCATCGAGTGAAGCAACAAGATGACTTACAGCGGATTTACCAGCCCCTTGGTTTATTGGCTAGGCATTTGGATTTCATAATCGTGGCCCAAATTTTCGTCGAAATTTCACTAAAACCGAAGTTTCTGATGGGCAAGCACTGCGCCGAGGTCGGAGAGGACGACCAGTTTGAGAGGAACTACATATTCTCATGCGACGGTGGCTCGCCCAGGCCATCCTATGCGATGCACGACATATCAAATAGATCCATCTCCCGACCGTATCACAAGTGCTCCACCCAATCAACTGGTCGTCATTACGATTCACCAGTCATGTAGTTGTCAAGAGACCAAGGAACCGTATATTCTGGCCGTCGAACACTTCGCTGTTGTCAACTGCTCTCTCGAGTCTGCTCTCCTTTCATAGTGTCCCCCATTTGTCTTGTGGATCGCCGAATTCTGTAAGGATTCACATTCATATCAGCTGGCGATATCCAACCATGCTTCACGTCGGGATAAAAATCAGCGCCGGGGGTTGCTGGACAGAACCGCGTTCTGGTGTGCGAGTGGGGCGGAAGCCGCAATGGGTCGCTACTGGGAGGCTTGGCAGCAGGGAACCATGGACGCACGCACTCCCATCTGGACGAGTCAATAGCTTGCAGTGGGGTGCTGACCCTGACGACCAGCCATCCCATCCCTCGCAGCGTAATTCCCCGCTCAAGGTCGTTGCGCCCACCATGCGGTCATGGCGGCAACGAATGCTCATCGCCAGTGACGGGCTAATGGCTGGGTATTCGAAACACGATGTTCCACGCTTGGGAGACGCATCAAGGTGAATCAAGGTGCTGCACACAAGCAGCGCCCAGCGTGCTTCCCGCTACACGCAGGGAATTGAGAGCAGGAGCCACTCACTGACTGGCGGCAGAGGGACAAGCCGATCGTTAGAATTTGCATGGAAACAAAACACCTGCCAATTGCTCCTCATACAAGCTCATATCGTCAGGCTCTGATCTGCTACGTCAGTTGAGTCAAATAAATTGCGAGCTAACGCTAGGTGAATTGTCCTCTTGCAACTGTGCGCGCAATGCCAGCATGTCGACCTGTCCATCAGGTTTGCCCTCGGCTGGGGAGGGCGCGTTCCGTTTCAAGAGCCGTCTCCTAAGGCTGCGTCATCGGACTAACGATCCACTTTGGGTTTGCCAAAATCGTCCGAGCTGAAGGGGTTCTCCAACACGCAGGACGTCTCTTCCGGCTCCTCGTAGTTGGCTGCGGCATCCTTGTCAAATTCCATAACGTCGCCCTCAACAATAGACAGCTTGTCAAAGTTCTCCCTGAAGATTGGAATCACCTGTAAAACATGCACACCAGCAATCATCGCGCTCCTCCAAGGCACACACGCCCAAGGGGACAATTCCCCGCAATGTGCCTCTATCAGTATACCATGCCTTAACAGTTGCTTAACTCCACAGGTAGCCACACGTCGATCATATCTAACCGCGTCCGCAAGAGCCACACATTATTTCTGTTCAAGGGCCCACAATTCCAGCAAGTGGTAATCACCCAGGGCGCTTCATAATCCTAGCGAAGCTAGGAAAAATGTTGTTAAACTTCTGGGAAATCCTCAACCAGGTCGCAACTTGTGCTTGACAACTGCCAACAGCCGATCCAGCAGCACTCTTCTCGTGGTTTCCGAGCCCCTCATCATGTTGGACTGGCCTTGCAAATATGTGCACCATATCATTGTGCAAATGCACAAAGGGGACCGATCGGAATTGCACATGCATAGAATCATGTAGACACCACCCTGTGTATTTTGCTGGGACCACTCGCCCAAAAGAGTGTTTCATTGCGATGGGACATCTGGGGGTCACTCCTATACATGATGGTTTCAGCAAATGCAGTTTGAACCTGTTGGAGCACATGATACTTCTTGGGATACAAAAGTGCTGCAGCAAGGCACAGACCCATCTTCCAGCAAGACAACCGAGTCAACAGCAAAGCCATCGCAAGAGCCTGTTCAGTTCGTTTGCTGAGTAGCCCCACTGCTGAGTGGGCCAGGGCTGCTAATCGATTTTGGGATGCTGGCTACAAGACCTTGATTGTCAGGACAAAATGCTCTGTAGTGCCATCCAAGCTAAGCGAGCAGCGTCTTGGCAACATCGACAGGGAAACTTGCTCAGCTGGTCTTCATGCCTACCTCCTCAGCGCTCTCCTCATCTGCCACCTCGCTGAGGCTGAAGGCTGCAGCAATCGCTGCTGCACCCTCTGGGTCGACATCAGCGATGATGGGATATATAGCCTGATAATAGGCATATCCCTCCGCCTGCAGGCCAATCAAACTTTTTTGCATACGTCTGTAAATGGACATCGCGTAGAGGCAATGTGGCACAGCAGGAACACTGGAGCATTTGCACTGAACAAGGGGTGAACCACTTGTGCAAATGGAGCACTGGTACAGGGCCACACAGACACAAGGATGTACAAACATAGCAGCAGTCGCTGGCAGACAACCCACCAGTGACTTCTCCACGTCTGCCTCAGCCTCCAAGCCATCAACCACCAGAGTCGCGTATTTGAAACTGGACTGAATGTAGATGATTGTGACCTGCTTCACGACTTCAGTCCGGGTGTCCTGGACAATCTCGAATGCACCTGACGTGTCCTCTGCAGACAGGGCCTCCCCAGCTGCAACAAATTCCAACCCAATCTTCAGCCAGCCGCAGTAGCTGGAGGCAAATTTGCCATACGAGACAGGAATTGCCACATCATCCCATTTGGCAATGCAAGCAACTACTGAGACTACAGCACACGGCCCATGACCCTGGCTACCCTTGGACAGCAAAATCCCATGTATTGTTCCTACTGACCTTCTTTGATTGCAGTATGGACTTTTGTATTTGTGGTGCTGACCCCGTCGGCAACAGTGCCAAACTCAATACCCCTGGCCTGACCATTCCCGAAGGGACTGCATTGGATGTCTCCTCCATAGTACACAGCCAAGGCCTTGTCCAAACTGTTGAGAGCACCCTCCGCATTGTTTGCTGTGATCTTTGCCAGAGCTGAGTCGATATGGAAGAAGAACTGTTGGACAAGTACCGACGCCTGCAGGAGCTTATTGACAACCTGTGTTCCACACAGCAAACAATGATGCTAGAGTTACCAGAAGATTATCCTTGGAACCACTCACAACCTGGTCAATGTGTGACAAACATGTATGAGTGCGTTTTGGCCAACGAGACTTGCAATATGGTGATGAAGCCTTTCTTAGGAAAGGTGTTATTGTGTTATGCACAACCACCTCTTGACACACACAGGCCTCTCTTGTCTCTCTATGATACAGTAGATCACCGAGGAAAATGTTCCACATCAGGGCTGACATCAGCAGTGCAGAGGGCGCTATCGTGCGTCCCCTGCGCTATCTTCTGTCCCCCCCAGGTTCTGCATCAGGTCGCTGACTCAATAGCGCCCCCCCGCATTATCACGCTGGCCCTCGTACCAGCAACAAAGCATGCCAGTGCCCCACCAGCTTAGCGCATTACATCAGGTGCCATTCACGGCAGCAACCCAAACTGGCACCAAAGAGAAGGGACATCACAGGTCGCTGCATTATGCCACGCCACCCGCGTTGCCAGATTGATTGGCGAAGCGGACCAGCGCCTGGCCAATGTAGCATAACAGTTATTTGGATGTCGCACTGCACTAGAGACAGCCTGAAAATCCCGATGACGTTGGTTTGGGTGATGGTAGTATGGAGCTAGACACTGAGAATGTTGAGGACGTGGTGTTTGATTGAAGTAGGAATGTCACAGCAATATTCAATTAGAGTGAACTTGATAACATTGGGGTGCCAGCATATGCAATGCGATGTAAGAATGTGTTAAAATGCTTTTGCATTGTGGTTGTGCATGATGTTTTTCGAAGTGCGAATAGCGCCCCCCCCCAAGGGTGTCTTGCGTTCCCCCCGCGCTCCACCACAGCGGCCATGTTTGATAACGTTGGGGGCGTCATCTAAAGGCCCCTGCACTGTTCAACACCCCCCGCGCTATCCTCCACGATATACGGTACTTTTCCAACTGCTGAATGTGGACACAGTGTGAGCCAAAGCCCTGAAGTGGGTGCTCCTCATGCTGTAGTGTCTTGCCTCACCTGAACCCGCTTGACATCTGTATCGAAGTCTCCTTCTCCGCTCAGCGCCTGGTCGATCTTTGTGTGCATCCAAACCTGGTCACCAAAGAACACTGCATACTTCTGGTACATGTCTGTGGGGTACTCAGCAGTTGCCACCTCCATCAGAGTCAACGACTGGGAGTTCTTCCCCATCTCATAAATCTCCCGAGCTGCATCGAAGTCGGGGCTGTCCAGGGCATCCTTGATGGCACAGACGTCCAACGCGAGCTTGTACTCCTCGCCAACATTGTTGCCGTCGACCTCGTAGCAGTCATCCTGGGCAAGGGCCAGGGAGCAGAGGAGGCTTGCAAGGAAAATGAGCACGTGTGTGCGAGCCATGCCCACGAGTCACCTAGCAGCAGTGGACAAATCTAGAGCTGAGACAATAGCACAATCCAAGGTCCCCTCAGCGGCGAAACTTCTCGCCACTTCCGCTTTCTCACTGACCTGTCTGATGAGTCTCTGAGCCACAAATGGAAAGTTTACCCTGTTTCCAATACTGAATCGCTGATCACAGGTGAGTTCACGAAGTGATGCAATGGTGTTCCCATGATTTGATGCGCACCAGTTCGCGCGCGTTTGCACTCACAATTTTGATATTGGCGCCCAATTGCACACCACACTTTGAAACGTGCTGCCAAAATGGCGCACCACGGTGCAACTCACAAAACAGCAGGCAAATGGGGACCCTGTCCATTTAGCGTCGCGGCGTTTTACGTGTGTTGCCGCCCTGAAGAAAGAACCTTCCTCGAAAGTCACAAGGGCCAAAATTCCCCCATTCAGCATGCGAAAGCACCGGCGTACTAGAGGTGCCCTTGCACAAATCCTGTCCGAATCAGCGCCAGTACTGCAGGGAACGCTTTGCCATGCGCACAGAGCATTCAGACACACAAAACACCCTCAGCTGAGCAGTGCTTCCGGCTGCGCCTTTCTGACCACGAACTCGTCAGCATCGCCATTCAGCCGGGCACAGGGGCTGCAGGCGCGGTGCGATCACCGACGCTGCACGCCAGCGCAAATTGCGAAGGCTTTCTCCGCGGCACGGCGTCAAGAGCAACGCACTCGCGTTCGCTTCACCAAGGAGGCTAAATAGCGCACGCCTACCGACAGGCACCGGGCGGCGCCCAGCAGCGCACCTGCAAGTCGGCGACTGCGGCGAGGGTGACTGCAACACGCGATCCGTCTGCGGAGGCGCTTGTTGCGCATCCTGTCGGCATAAGTACACCGGCGCATGGCCCCGGATTGCGTGACGCGCGTGGCGCCCACCCGCGCTGCGCACACGCCACCGCTGTGCGCGTGTTGGGCGTGTGCTCAGCAGCGCAGATCCAAGGGCGTTCAATATTCAGCAATGGCGGCTTGACGTGGCCTGTAGTGCAAGGGCCCATTGGGGCAGAATGGTCGCTCCCAGTCAGCGACCACGCCCTGTGGGGCAGGTCATGCACATTCATGGGATTAACTATCTTGTTAAGTGGTTTCCGCCCAGGGCGACGAGGGGCGGGCGCGCTGACCCACTTGGGACAGCGCTACTTAAAGTACAATGGTTTTGGCGGCCCCTTGGGGTTTCTGTCCCCCTGTACCTTGGGTCAGTGGCTGGTTCGTCGCGTTCAAGGAGGGCCAGTGGTTTTTGGCGCCCTTGGGAGCGGCGGGCTTTGGCGGGCGCGAGCGGGGAGGCTACTTAGGCTCACCCCTCGGTCCCCACCTTATCTTGTTTCGCTTCGCGCCAAACCTTTGGCACAACCCGGACCCACAGAGTGGGTCGCAACCTCCGGCTCTTTGCCGAGTTCTTGCCTATGAACCCGTCCCCTGCGGAGCAGTGGTGCCGGGACCAAGCTCGCCGGTTCAACAACCGTATTCCGACCTCCGCTATCAAAGCCTGCTGGTTGCCCGACCCGGCGCTCCTCCCTCAGTCAGTCAACAACCCGGTCGCCCGACCAGTGGGCGCCCGCTCCCCGTACTAGTTTGACGTCCACGACACCGCCGAAGGGAGTGCGGTCGCTAATGCCTTGGGCACGAACTCCGGGTACTTCCCGGAGTACGCAGGCTGGGCGCCTCCGGTCTCCTGGCTGTTCAACACGACCGCGGCCTTCGTGGAGGTGGCCGCCCATCCAGATCTACCGGCGTCCGTACGGGAATTCCTCCTCCCCTACCTTTACTCATACGTGGAGGTCACCGAGGCTCTCCACGACCAGCTCTCCTTGCAGCGCATCCACGCCAAGCACAAGGGCTCGGGCCTGGAAGGATCGTGGCGGGCCATTCAGGCGGAGATCCGCCTCGCCGACTGCGGACTGCGCTTCGGCACCGCTCGCATCGACGGGACCATCGAGCGCATGTGCTAGGAGCTTCTGACGCAAGAATTGAAGCACGCCACCAAGACCGCGGCCGCCAAGAAGTCTACCTCCCCCCCGTCGACCTCGGCCCCCTCGACCGGCCCCAAGGCCCACAAGGGATCTCGCCCTCCGGGCCCCTCCCCCAAGCCGGCCCAGTGAAGGACTTCCCGTACAATCGAGTCCGCGGACGCCTTTCGGCGTGGCGTCGCATCGGCGCCCCCTCCCGCATCCTCCAATGGATCCATTCAGGGACTCCGCTCATGTGGGGCCCGCGTGGACCGCCGGCGGCTTTCGACGAGGGCTCCTACCCGCTTCGCTCCCCGGAGGAACGGACGGCCTGGCAATCTCTCCGCACGGACTATCTCTCTTCGGGCGCGATCACCAAGGTGGAGCCGGGCCCCACGTCGCGCATCTCTCGGGCCTTCCTCGTGGAGAAAGGGCGGGAGGATGGCGTCATGAAGTACCGACTTTGTATCGATCTGCGACGGGTCAACCGTCACCTTCGCAAGGTGGGCCTTCATTACGAGAAATTACGTGACTTCGGTCACTTACTCCGCCGGGGTGACTCATTGGTGGGATTTGACATAAAAGATGCTTATCATCATCTGCGTGTGTGTCACTCGGAGGAATGTTTCCTCCAATTTCGAATGGGAGACGAAGTTTTCGCTTGTAGAGCTCTCCCTTTTGGCCTCTCTTTGGCCCCTTTCTTTTTCACCCACTTCATGCTTGTTGTGGGGCGTTTCTTAAGGTCCCCTAGCAGTTGCCCTAAGGCGGCTCGCCATTTCCGCTTTGGCTGCTTAGCGGGGGATGACTCAATAGCTACATACTTTCGCGTGTATACTAGTGAACCGCCAGCCATTCTGTTGGCGTATCTTGATGATTTTTTGGCGGCCATGTATGATGCCGCTCGTTTGACAAAGTGGTCCAAGTTGGTTCGGGGTGTGTTTGCCTCACTGGGCATCCAATTCAAGGAGCGGAAATGTCAATGGACCCCCCGTTACACGCAAGAAGCATTTGGGGGTGATTGTGGACACGGCCTATGGCCGTTTTGAGGTTCCCCCGGAAAAGGCCGCGTTGATCGCCAATCAGGCTCGCATTTTGCGATCCGCCCGCCGGGTTGTGGCCAGGGATTTGGCTCGTTTCTGCGGCCTCGCCATTTCCCTTTATTTGGCGTTTCCTTTGGCCCGGTTTTTCTTGCAAAGTCTCTATGCGGTTCTTCGTTCCAAGCGGAGCTGGCGGGATCGCCTGATCCTCTCCCCCCAAGCCCGGCTGGACTTGGAGGCGTGGGTCAACATCCGCCGCTGCGAAGGCCGTCCACTCAACCCCGACGCGATCCCCTTTGCCGGCACTCTGGCAACGGACGCCAGTCTAACCGGTTGGGGGGCCACCTTCGCTCCTCCGGGGAGGTCCCGCCCCCTCCTCGCCAGGGGGTTTTGGGACCGTTCCTTAACACACATCAATGTGCGTGAGATGCA
>CAJHUC010002271.1:0-15960 GCA_905146915.1 Ostreobium quekettii | reverse complement strand
AACCTATGAGTTTCTAATGAAGTCTACTATTATATGAGATATTCAATCGCATTGTTCATTATACTTTAACCTCCTTGTAACCCAATTACTAGAGAAACGTACTGCCCCTTGTGCTTTACACCACAACAATGGCCTCACCCTCTAATTGGCTCCGAGGGAGATCTGGCCTATGGGCCATAGCAAACTAGAGCCTTAAGTCTCTGCCTATTGCCTTGCTCAATTTCCTCCCCCTTTGCCTAGCCAGGTCTATAAGCTTGGTGCAGGGCAGTATGATGGTGACCCAACTACGATACCTGCAATGGAAAGTGGCATTTGCAACACACCAAGCCGGTTTTAACACTAGTGCTCTGGCACCCTAATGGGTTGCGAATGGGTTGTTGGTCTTTGTGTGTTCGGTTGCACAATGGGCACCGGGTGCATGCACTAAATCCGCAGCTGAATCCGCTATCAAATGTGCAGATCTGACAATCGCCCGGCACAGCGATGGTGGTTTGCTGACTTATGGGAGACTTATGGCAGCGGGCCACAAATATGGTTGCACGATTTAGTGCATATGCACACACTTATTGCATGCGCGATACCCAATTGCGGGTCCATTGCAGTCATGTCATGACAAGACAATACATGCGGGCGTCCAGGCACCATGTCATCATCCCTATTTCACCCACGACCGACCCGTATCTCTTTAGACTTAAGTACTAGCCCCCATCCGCCTAAAGCCCTGAGTACTACAACTTCAGAGGGCCATAACTTTTTCAATTTTGAATGGATTTGGGTGTGTCAAAAGCCTAGGGGTATTAAGAACTCCTAAATAAACTTGCCAAAGAGTTATTTTATAAAGTTCATTAATTTCCACTCCATAGATGCAAATAATGCCTAATCCCAAGCAGACATGTCACACACGGGGTGCTTTCACATCACGGCCCTATTTGGTCTGTTCGCCATCTCTGGCTACTATTGCGGCCACCTCGATGGCCGTACCCTTACAAGTTGTAGAGCCAGACTATTTGGCCTCCATGTTGGGGGCCGGGGACCGTCGCTCCACTTGCAGTGCTCACCTTTTTGCTGGTTGCGTGTGGGCCACCCCCCAATGGCTCCAATACCAAATGATACAAGAACCTTAAGTGAATGGGGCGCCTGCCCTATTTAAGCCATGGACCTGCCTCGCTGGGCAGTTAGGACTTACGGAGTCCTAGGCAGGACCACCTCAACCTATTCCCATATAGTATAATTGCGAGCGAGCGAAGCGAGTGGAGCTTTATAAAGCAAAATTATGGTTTTGGCCGGCCGCTGGCCGCCGACCACGCGCCGCCGACCGCACGCCGCCGACCGCACCACCCCCTCTCCGGGCTTCCTGGCGCTGCGCATCGTGCGTGGGTGGTGCGCAACGCGGACGCCGACTGGCCACTCGCACCCTCCCCGACTTCCTTGCGCCTCGCACGGTGCGCGGCATGCACACCGACCGCCCACTCGCGACCCTCCCTAGACTTCCTTGCGCCTTGCGCGGCACATGGCATGCGCGCTGACTGGCCACACACACCCTCCCCAACTTCCGGTCAGCCGTACAAAGCCGCGGGAATAGACCCTACCCCTGAGATGCCTCCACTTGGGACCCCGCAGCCTGGGAGGCTTGCGCATGGCATGCAAGGAAACTTCGAACCCTGCAGATGGTGCACGCTTGTTTGCGGAACCATGGCAAACATGTTGTGAACATCGCAACTCCCTTCGAGCCGGACGGGATGCTTGGAGGGGCTGGAGAGGGGGGTCCAGTTTGGATCCCGCGAGCCAATGGCCTCTCCACCGGCCGCCAAAAAGAGATTTGAGTCACTGCGGAGGGTTGGTCGGTGGTGGAAACGGGGCGGCATTGGCAACGGTAGGCCAGCCCCTAAAGCGGGTTGCACAAAAGGCGAGGGCATCGGATGGCCAGCCTCCAATGCCGAAAGCGAAGCGGAGGCAAATGGTGAGCTTGGGGTTACGGTGAATGTGGAAGCAGAGCGCCTTGACAGAGCGCACGATGTGGATATGTCAGATGCAGAGGCACCTTGCGTGGATGGCAAAACAAACTACCCAAGCGTGGGCAGGGGAAGCATCGCGGCATACGCAAAAAGCGTGGATGGAGGTTGGACATTCGTACGGAGGCCGTGAGGGTCTGGAAACTGAAGGGAAGCAGCAATAGCTCCTTGTGGTGAGGTGCCGTTCACAAAGGCTGACTAGAAATGTTAGTAATCCACGCTCTTTGCTTAGTAAAAATATTGTGAGAAGTGCATGAGCAAATAAAGTTGTTTGGAGAACGGTTAGCTCAACGGGATAATAATAGTGAGCCAAATCATCAAGTGTGACTGCAATGGTACTTTATTTGTGTCTCAATGGGATCTCAAGGGAATATTCGAATGGATGTAAGAATCTAGGCAGTTATGGTGGAGCTACGGTTGTTGGTGAGCCGGCTGACCCTAGATTGCAAAACTAGAGGGATTGAATTTGAATAAGTTGATATGGGCAATGGAAAGAGATTGAATCAAATGGTTAGTATAACTTTTTATGATCCGCTTAATGAATAAAGTATTCTAGGGGATCATTTTGGAATAGTCCTAAAAGGGGTGGTAGTTGCACGGGCTATAAATAGCAAGGCAGGACCCTATTTGGACAACCGGCTCGACCTGACCAGCTCCTGAGCCAATAGGTAAAAGGAACTAGAAAATAGGAATTGAACTTGATAGGTTGTAAATCAGGTCGTAGTTTTTGGAAGACTACTTTGTAATTACAAATTTGGTTTTTATCACTAAGTGTTTGTACTTGCGGATTAACAGCAAAATTACAACTGGTTTATTGGGAAAACCTGCGGGGCCCCAAACCAGTTGTAACTACAGCCAGAAACCGAGGCTTGGAACTATTGGGGAAAACCTACAGGGTCCTAGGTCTAGCCCAGTACTTTGTGGGGAAGCCTTCGGGGCTCCTACTAAAGTATTGAAGTAAAGGCTGAAGTACTGGATCAGAGGAGTATAAACTTAGTAATAATTCAGAGGACGGTCTGGCGCGTGGTTTTTCCGCGTGCGCCCTATGCAATGGATCGACGATCCCTCCGGTGGTTGGCCAGGCATAATCGGCACAGTTGCTTGATCGATCTCGATATGGCGTGGACGTGGTGGGCCCCTTGGCAGAATGGCCTCTGTGGTGCGTCAGTCGGAAGGGCGGATAGGGTCCGGCGTTGCCTTGCGCGAGGTTTGCAGGCAGGCAGTAGAGGTGGCCACTCAAAGATGACATCCGGTCCGTTAAGTCCGGTTCGTTAATTTTTATCAGCTGTCCGTTAAATTCCGTTAAAGAAAAAGGGAGAAAAATTCAGAAAAAAACCAAAAAAATCCAAAAAAATCGAAAAAGACCCCAAAAAATCACAACAACTGCGGCTAGTTGAAAATCTAGTATGCATAGGTTGAAATAAAATACAAACATACTCTCTAATAGCGAATTCCATAACTATAAGTATGAATAAAACCCAAAATCCCCCAAAAATCCAAAAATCCGTTAATTTTTGGTTAATTTTTGTCTTTTTTGTTATTTTCCGTTAATTAACGGAAAATTAACGGAAATTAACCTTTGTCCGCTGTTAACGGATCCGGGTGGCCACCTCTAGCAGGCAGTGACAGCCAAATGGGATGTTCTGATACAAAAAGATTGTGGGTGTGGGGCTCCTACCCTCTTTGAGCCACGGACCCGCCTCACCGGGCACCTAGGTCCTTACGGGGACCTAGGCGGGACGACCCCGTCCTACTCCCGTATCCTAATTACTATAATAGTTACAATAGGATGAGGAATAGGTGGCATATCTTGGGCAGGGTGTCCCCCACACCAAGGGCCATTAGTAAGGCATCCCCTACATCAGGCCGGTGCGCGTAACATTCATCCCCCTCAGGGAGTGGGGCGTCCTCATCCTAATAAGTGAATACGGGAGCAGAATCATGTTTGTATACGCGAAAACTGGCTGTGCGAGTTGCCACATGCCCAGTTTGCATGGTTGCAAGTGCAACTGCGATGAAGAGAAAGAGTGGTTGTTACATGACCTATATGTCTATGGACAACCCCCATTAAAACTCTTCCTTCAGCACACCGGCTGGAATATTCAGACTGCCTATAATATACAGATTCTATTCTATGACCTGTCGGCCTACAATCAGCAACGAAACTGAGGAAACATGCAGGTCACCCTGCACGTCCCCCAGCGTGGCCTCCCCCGGCCATCCAACCCCGACCGCCTCGATGGTGCTAAGGACGTCGTCCCTGTGCACGTACATGACCGTGGGCTTGAGGGGGGTTGACAAGAGGGCCGTCGCTCTCCACTCTCTCCCCATTCAGAATCGCAATGGACATAGCATTCAGATGTCCATACTATGTGCGAGAATGGGGCCCGGTGTACCCAGTATTTTTTTGGGCCCACTTCAGCATGGCCTGTCAAATGCACAGTCACACACAAGCTCATTTCAGCATGTACTTTTTGTACTGCGATTGGTGGACACATGCGCAACAGGAGTTCTTCCATTCTTAAATGCTTGGACCAATTCCTGTGCATTTGCAACTGCTTTTGCTGATTCCCAGCTGTTATGTTTATGGCCATAACCCAGCCATTTGACAAGGTACTCTACGGAGTCCTGTCGCTGGCCATGCTTTTGAATCCTCTTATTCAGGATGCATTCAACTTTATATTCCAGTTCTCCTTCGATTTTGATAGGAACTGGGGGTGGCTGCACTCTGCCACTGACCTTATACGGCTTAATCTTTGATACATGAAACACTGGATGTATCTTATGCATGCTTTCCGGAAGTTCCAGTCGATATGCAACAGAACCTATCCGGTCGAGGATGGTGAAGGGCCCAATCCACCTTGGTAATAACTTCTGAGCTCCAGGGCGTTTGAGGGTGATATGCTGTGTCGAAAGGAGGGCGTTATCTTCTTTATTAAAAGACACATCCCTCCTATAGCGGTCAGCCCACTTTGACTGCCTATCTCGTGCTTTTTCTAAGCACGCCCTGGCCTCTTTCAGCGCTGATTGGACATTGTGATCAAATCGTGTCACTGCTGGTAATCCCTCCATGAGGGGTGTACCAGTATGCCTCAAATAAGGCTGTTGCACCTTATCAATGGCCACTGCAAAGCCGCGGGCATTCGGATTGTCATAGCCTTTCAAAGGCTTCCGAATTTGCACCCCAAGAGCTAAGGGACTCTTTGGGTGTCGACCGTAGTTCAAATAGAACAGGGTCTCTTGGGTGGAACTGTCTTTTGAGTTGTTCATTGCAAACTCGGCCATGACTAACAGTTCATTCCACACGTTTTGGTCAGAACATGTATAGTTGCGTAAGTAATCCTCCAGAATCTGATTCATGACTTCGGTCTGGCCATCCGTCTGTGGATGGTACGCAGTGCTCATGTTGAGCCATATTTTCCACGTCTCTGCCAGGTACTGGTAAAACCTGGAAGTGAACCGAATATCTCTGTCGGACACTATAGTAGAGGGGAGACCGTGGTGCCTTATCACATTTTGCACCAACAGGTCAGCTGCTCCTTTTGTGGAGAGCTCAGTCGTCGTGGCTGCAAGGCGGACCATTTTGGTCAGGCTATTGACAAACACAACGATAGCGTCATGACCTCCCTTAGTTTTTGGCAGTTGAGTAATGAAATCCATAGACAATTCAGTCCATGGCTCCTCAGGAATGCCCAGAGGCTGTAATAAGCCTAAGGTCTTTTGACAAGAATACTTAGCCTGTTGACAAACTAGGCAAGTATCAACATGTAGTTGGATTTCTCGTCGCATTCCTGGCCACCAGTAATACCTCTGAACTAAGTCCAGGGTTTTGGCTTGACCAAAGTGTCCTGCACTTGGATGGTAATGAGCCAACTGGCAGATTTCAGTTCTCAGATTGTTCGGTATATATACCTACTTGCCTCACAGCCATAAACAATCTGCACATCACACTTCTTGCTGCTGTTTAACAGACTCAAACTGGGGATCTTGGCCATAGGCCTGGCGGATCCTGGAGGCTAGATTGTCTGCCTCTACCGTCTCTTTTGTCTTTTTCTTTTTTCCCCACTTGCATATTACTCTTAAGCCACAGACAATCAATTGACTTTTCCTCCTGGCCTCCTACTCATTAGGCGATGGGGGAATGCGAGAGAGTGGATCAACCACATTCTTTTGCCCTGGGCGATATTCCCGGTCAAAGTCAAACTGTTGTAAGATCTCTGACCACTTGGCATGTCTTCGGCTTAGTTGTGGTTGTGACGTAAGGTAAGTTAACGGACAATGGTCCATTACTAGTTTGAAGTGTGTCCCCTCAAGGTAACACCTCCATAACTGTACAGCGTGGACCGAACCCAGAGCCTCTTGGTCCGTCATGCTATAACTCCTCTAAGAGGGATGTGATTTGTATTGGGTTCACGGCATGTGATATGGTCTCTCGACCTGAAGTGGCCGAAGGGCCTGGTGCGTCCCCCTCAGGGAGATCGCCGACCCTGCAAACAAAAACCAAACGGAGAGGGGAGCCCCATTGGTTGGCTTGGTGAGCATAACCCAATGAACACAAATGACCCAATCGATGAGCCGACAGAGGGAGAGAAGGAGGGACCCGTGGAGAACTGCGAAGGGTGAATTCGCGGCCACGGGAAACCACTAGAATGTGCCCCCAACGATAATCGATGATACTGGCATGCTCATAGGGCCTATTATCACTGAGAATGATGTCATAATCTTCAGAGAGGTCAATGACCACATAGCGAACGGTGTCTTTGTAACCCTGAATGGTTAAGGGCACATCGACCACTCCCAATGGAGGAAGGGAAGAGCCATCGGCAAGGAGGATTTTGGCCTCCAATGGAGAAGAGTCTACACGGGAAGTTGTGGAGAACTCCGTGGGATCCACAACACGACGAGTGGCCTGTGCCACTCGCTAGATACGATGAAGGCAACGAAGCTGTCGATTCGATGTTGAGTGTGGCTGCTTAGGCGTTAAGCCTAACCAACGACAACATGTCGGGTTAATGTAGGCAGTACCAGCCGCCCACGTATCAAAAAGGATAGACTCTGGTTGGTGCCCTACGTGACCAGTAAAGATCAGGCAAGGATGGTCTTGAGAGACCCCTTGAATGCGGTGTCCCGCTACCCCCTCTGGGGGTTGATAATACACATTGACAGGCCAAGGGATGCCAGGCATCTCCTTGCAGTATGAACGATTCATGCACAGTTGTGCAAACAACCGTGTACCTTTTGGGTAATGGATTAAGGTGCACATCTGTCGCAACCTTGGATCGTCGATGAACATCTGCCAAGTGGGTAAAAGAATACACGCTCCAACTTGTTGAGGAGCTTTTGCTATTTCAGCAAAGTAATGATCTAAGAATGGCCCAACATTCTCAAAGGGTGGATTGATCCATACGAATTCATAAGATAGTGGTTTCATCAAGAAACTGGTATCTCGTGAACAATATCACGCACAAAGTGCATTGTCCCTGTTGGGGTTAGAGCATGCATCCAGTGTAAACTGGTGGGAAACCAGTGACTAAATGTGTTTAAAGTGCACAGAATTCAACATGCGATCAGAATGATCCATATCATTTTGCAGACCCTCTCAGGTTTCCTCAGGCTGCACATTTGTTTGATGAATGTTCATCATATGATTGACAACAATTTGCAATGTTCTCAGTTTACAAACTGGAACTACTGGTGCCACATTTTTTCGCACATCCATTGGTGCTATCATCAGTTTAGCACTGTTCACATTATACTTCCATGCTGCCAAACATAGTGCATGTGAAACTCTGTGCGATGATCTCACTAGCCGGTTTGGGCGCATTTGCATAGGGGGTAGCGTCCCATGCCCCGGGCAGTCACCATCAGAGAGGTGTCCCGCATAGAAGGGCTTGAAGCATCGAAAGCACCTTCCAGCTCGCTTCAACACCTCCACCATAGTGTCGCGCAGCTGCGACCTATTGGTGCCCGTCTTCCCTTCCATGGGATCGCGAATGTCCGCAAAGGGCTTATAAACATGATCACCATGGGTCTGTGAGCCATTCTTTGCGTCAGCATGAGAATCTTTGTAAACCATTCCCCCTTGACCTTTTGGCCTGTTGTGCAAAACGGGCTTTCCCTGATTATCCACCCTCAAAGCGTGGTGCTTGTGAATGATCCTATTAGGGGCAAGGTGCTTACTCGTACTTGTCCTGCCATTTTGGCTTTCATTCTGACGGGAGCCATATGCCTTATATTCCTGGTCATATATTGGGCCCACTTTATACAAATGAGCTCTCAGACTCGCATATGTGGCCCACTGCTTGTCGTCCTTGTTCAGCAAACATTTTCTCTTTATATCTGGACGAAGTCCAGTAAACAATGCATGTAGCTTGGAAAAGTCATCTAGATCGTTCTCACACTTAAAAAACATCTGTTCCAAGAGCTGCATGTATTTAATGATATCGGGACCCGAGGTCGCTACCTTTGTAAAGGTTGCTATCTCAGACCTAATGTCAAAGTCTGAGCATTTATGATCGTAAAGTGTCTCCATGCCATACTTAAATTGTTCCCATGATAATTGAAATTCTGGCTGTGAGAGCACTTCAATATCAATGGTAACCCCCCACAAGTGGCCCAGTTGGGCAAGCAGGCCATGTTTCACTGACTCCTCAAGAGTGTTCAGTGCTATCCATCCCCATTGGGCTTGGGGTGCCATAGTGGTTTCGAAATACATGATGATTTCCTGCAACCACTTGGTCAGGGTTTGCTTATCTTCATTCCACTTTTGGGGGTTTATGCTTTGACTGTTCATCTTAGGCATGCTCACCTGAGGTTCCCTTTCGGGATGCAAATACACAGGGGCAAATGGCACTCCCTGCGCCACTGTCAGGTACCCATGGCCCACGTATCCGGGGCCTGTGGGGTCGTAGTCGGCTGGCGGCGGCGGTGGCCCATCCACGGCCATGTGTAGCCCTTCAGCTACCGAGGCAAGTTGTTCTTGATGCGGGGGCTCAGGAGCCTGCATGTAGCTCGGCGGGTGCCCAAACACTCTTTCAAACTCTCCCGACTCAGATGGATGGGAGGATTCTCCATATGTTTGTGATGGGATCACCTGCTGCCTTGGTGGTGCTGCCACCTGCTGTACCCTCTTGGGCTGCTGATATTGATATGCCACCTGTGGCTGCGGATAGTGTGGCGCCTGGTAGGTCGCTGGATCTTGACCGAAGGGAGACATCTCCTGCAGCCTCTAAATTTTCTGTTGCATAGTCTGCAGCGGAGGCCTAGTCTGGCCCATTGTAAAGGGCACTGCCGGCTGTCTTGGTGCCATCACTGGCTGAGCTGCCGGACGTACCGGCGCTGAGGGGCCAGTTGGCACTGAGGGACCAGCTGGTACAGGCACAGTCCCCTCCTCCGGGACTCTCCTGCCCGTCCTTTGGATGGCCTGCCACTCTGTGGCTACGTCGTGGCCCTCTGGCACATGTATGCCCAACGCTGTTTGCTGCGTGTCGAACAAATCACGCAACTTGGCTGGGATGCACTGCAAGGCGTCCAGTGGGATTGCTGCACGATACGGGCCCGTCCGCCACTCGGATGGTAGTACCCCTTGTAGTACACACCACCGAAGGGGTCATGAGATGCCCCGAGCATGTCCCAAAAACCATGGGCGTCCTGTATCACAGGTGCATGCACCTTGGGAGTGGGCCCCCTGAACATTTCACACGGCCCCTTGGCTCGTCCATATCCCACATCATGCTACTGCATTCTGCGCTGCTGCTACCCTGGTTTGGGCTTCCCCTGTCGTAAACAATTCCCTGGGGTTCCTGTCCAGAACTGCTCTCCCTGGGGGGAGGCCCTTTGGGCTGTCGGCCTATATGCCGGGATTCCTGAAACTGCAGGAACTCAGTATAATCCTCTTCACCCATTACAGCCAGCAGTCGGGTAATCTTATCAGCTTCTGCCCTTGCCTTTTCCAAGGCTGTTTCTTGCCTTTTCACAGTAGCATAGACTTCCTTCCTCTCTAGAGGGATAGGATCGGCTGGAGTGCCTGCCAATCCGAGATACACAACTTCGTCATTACCAGCAGAATCTCCAATTTCTGCACGTGTACGCAATTGTGTACTCTCAACAAGATTCACGGGAGCCATTGCATCAGCAATGTTACCTGGAACTTTTCTCTGAGTTCCTTGGGGTTCCTCCCCTGCCTTAACAGGCTGCTTCTTGGTGGCGTGGTTTTCGGTCGTTGTGGGCGAGGCTCCCGCCGCGGCACCCAATCGGCCCAGATGGGCCTCCTCCGCTGGATGACCGGCGGGTTGTCCAGGGCGCTCGCTCCTTCGGGGTGCGCAGTGTGGGCCCAGGCCTGCGGATGGCCAGGCGCGGGGCGGCCGGGCGCGCTGTGGATGCACGGCGCCGTGCGGCTCACGGGTGCAGCCGCGGGGTGCGCGGAGTGTGCGAGAGAATGGAGAATTACATTTTGACAGGAGGTCGCCCCTTTGAGTGGATGGCCTCCGCCCGGATCACGTGACAATGCGGCCGCTGGGCCCAACGATAGTACCTCATCCCCCAATACGGTTCCGGCGAGGGAGTCCAAAGTACTGGTAATGTATCTAACCATAACTCCTCTACCGCTAACCCAGTGGAGGTGGTTCAAGAACCTATGAGCTCCTAATGGACTCTACTTTTATATGAGATATTCAACCGCATGGTTCATTGTACTTTAACCTCCTAGTAACCCAATTACTAGAGAAACACACTACCCCCTGTGCTTTACACCACACTTGGCCTTTTCAGGTTGTTTCTTCTCCTTCGATGGTTTTGCCTCCTTTACGGGGGCTTTGCCTTCTCCGGTACTCTCACCTCCTCGGATGGTGGCGATGCCTTTTCAGGTTATTTTCTGCCGAATCGAGCCAGGTGGTTTACACCACTATCACTTCCACTCGATTCGTCAGCCCATCTGGCCGCTTGTCGTAGTTGGCTCCTTTTAAGCTCAGCGAAAGCTTGAGCTTGGCTTGCCGGTTCCAGCTTGTCGGCCACTGGCTTGGCCTCAAGGCGTTGTGCCTTTTGGCTACCTCCTGCGGAGAAAAACCACCTGATCTCAGCCTTATGCTAGCGTTTATGAGCTTGTTTACGCTCATATTTTTTGGGATTCAACTTCCAATCCCACTCATGCCATAAGGCCCTTAGCTCTCTGCGCTGACTGGCTTTCCGAGCCTTTCACTCATCCAATTTCTTTGCACGGGCAAACCAATCCTGGTTACGAATATGCCGTCTCTCCTTTTCCAGTCTATGCACTTGTGCCCGCGTCAACATATCTCCCGGTAATGGGGAAGCGCATGACGAAAATGACAATTCGGAGATCACCTCCCACCGTTCGTGGGGGTCATTGGGATCCGGTCTTTCTGGACTTCCCTCGCTCAAATCCCAAGGCTCAGGGATATGTCTGAGCGCGAAGGCCATTTTTTCAGGCCAATTCGGGTCCTCTTTAGCAATTTGATCTGCCGTTCTAGGACCATGCCACCTCTGGATCCTCACCAGTCTCACGGTGGTTAATCTTTCTCCAAACTTTTCAGCGGCCATTTTCCAGCCTTCATCCAGATCGTCGATTTGATCATTGTGGAACTTAGTCCATTTAGCTTGGCATGGTGGCTGCCGGCTATACGGTTCTCCGGTGTCTGGAATAAATTCCAGCACCCTGGAACTCTCTCCTGGTCCCCACTCTGGCAATGCAGATCTTTGGGGACTCCATTCTCGACCTTTTGGCCTATCCGGACTTGGTCCGCATACAGCACGAGCGCTTTCCATGAGCGACTCTTCGCTACTCTTTTCCGGTTCACTAGGTGTCCTTACGTGCACCTGTGACCTGACCCGCTGATCAGAGGGCCTGGCCGTTCGGCCTGCGATCTCTCCCACTTGTTCCGTGGTCTGGGCCTTTTGGCCTGTTTTTGAGGCTGTCCGAGTTCTCGGCACCGTCTCACCTGGCGACGGGCTCTTGCGTTTAGCCCGGTGCTTGCTGACTGTCTGCCAGTCGCCCTCCGCTTCTGGAATCATCGGTATTTGATGCCCAGTCGGACTGGGGACCCTTTTGGGTTGTTTGCTTGCTGCGAGACTTTCTCCTCCGCCTTGCGTGCATGCATCTTCTGCTTCAGCAGTCGGTCGCTCAATGCGGCCACCTGCTGCTTGGCAGATGCCTTGGCTTCGTCGGCCTGGCGGCTCTGTGCCTTGGCCTTCTTCAATGCGACCTCGTGCCGCCTGGCCTCTTTTTGTGCCGCGGCCGCGGCAATTTATCAACTTGGCGATCCTTTCGGCGGCTTCTCTGTCCCGCGTCTCTTGGGCCCGCGTAGCCGCAGTCGTCGCCATTTTCTCCAGAAGCTCCATTATTCCTGGCGCTTGCAGAAAGGCGGCCATTGTGCCCGGTTCCGCCGCTTCCGCTCCTGGGGCTTCCTCTGCCTCAGCCATCGGCTGGTCGTGCTCCTCCGGCTCAGCTCGATCCGACGATGCGCCGGCAGGGTCCTCTCGGACTTCCTCCATCTCTTGGCCCTTTCGGGCTGTGACATCCTCACCGGCCGAACTTGCCGGGGTCCCCTCTCGGGGTGTTTCTTCACCCGTGGATTCGGGCGTGCCCTCTCGGGCTGTGGGGTCCATTTCCTCAGCCTCCATTGAGGAGGCCGGGGAAGAAGCCCGGTTCCTGGTACTCGCTCTTGCGCCCAAGCAAAGATATGGTAGCCATCCACAGGTGGCTCCGAAACCAAATGATACAAAAAGATTGTGGGTGTGGGGCTTCTGCCCTCTTTGAGCCGCGGACCTGCCTCGCCGGGCACCTAGGTCCTTATGGGGACTTAGGCGGGACCACCCCGTCCTACTCCCATATTCTAATTATTATAATAGTTACAATGGGATGAGGAATAGGTAGCATATCTTGGGCAGGGCGTCCCCCACACCAAGGGCCATTAGTAAGGCGTCCCCTACATCAGGCCGGTGCGCATAACATGTTCGTTACGGGGCTCCCAACATCTTGTCCCCGAGGCACACAACACGGTTACATAACCCTCAAGTCACCCTGTACTTAAACCACCATCTCCACAAGCACCCAGACCGTCCCCAAAACCCTCATTTCAATGCAGCGAAATGGCCCGAAAATGGCCAAAATCTCAAAATCGCCTTGCTGCGCTCGATGCGAAGCCTCCACGTGGATAATTGGTCTACGCACCTTTGCGTCGCATCTCACTCCGCTCGAATATAAAACCAAAGACAATGTTCATACAACACGGTCAGTAAAGCACGACGGGAGGTACTGAACTGCTAAGCACAAAGCAAAAGACGTTTAGCTGAGTCCAAAAAGACCTAAAGTTAAGTGACATCAATAAAGTGAATCAAATTTGGTTTTGTTGAGCGCGAACATCTCCTGACACCTGCCAAAGTACTGCCTCAATGAGGTCCAGTACATAGTAAAGAGACGGGAGCTATAATCAAACCAAATCATTATAGAATTACAATCATACAAGTCTCTTCCATTATCCAGTTTGTCATGCACAATGAAAGTCTCAAAGCATGAGCTGCTCTAAGAAGAAACTGAAAGACTTAAACATCGATACTAGTGTGCAGACACCAGCACCTAAGACCAGTACTTTAGAATGCCCTTGAGCTCCAGTGAAGGTTGACCTGCACAGAAGCACACAAGAAGCTCAGAGATATTCACTGACTGAGAATCAGGTTTGGCAGCTGCAAAAGAGTTGGAAAGAGCTGTTTGCTAAAGTTGCCGATGTTGATGATGTATTGATTTTGTTGGGCAGTGTCCAAAGTCCCAAAAATTGTACAAAGGACTGGATAGGTGTGTCCATAAATACTAATCAATTGTTCAAACTTTGGAAGGCAGTTGGTTCAGCATTACTAACCGTAACTTGCATCAATTTGTTTGCCCACGGACCAATATTGACAGCGAGGGTTGCGAGGTTAAGTTGAAAAATAGTGTTACGCGCACCGGCCTGATGTGGGGGACGCCCTACTAATGGTCCTTGGTGTGGGGGACGCCCTGCCCAAGATCGTATTGTATTCCTTGTCCCACGGTAACCATTATACTTATATGGATATGGGAGTAGGAGGGGTGGTCCCGCCTAGGTGCCCTGTAAGGACCTAGGTGCCCGGCGAGGTGGGTCCGCGGCTCAAAGAGGGCAGGAACCCCACACCCATAGACTTTTCATATCATTTGGTTTCGGAGCCACCTGAGGGTGGCGACCACGCTTCCGCCTGGGCGGACGCGCAAGCTCGGAGCGGCGGGCTCCCTCCCCGGTCTCCTCAATGGAGGCCGAGGAATCGGACACGTTTGCCCGTAAGGGTACCCCCGATGTATCGGGAGAGATTGATACACCCCAGGAGGGGACACCGACCTCGGTTGGTGATGTTACAGCACGGGATGGGCAAGGAGGAGAACAAGTCCGGGAGGACAAGGCTGGACCCTTTACAGCCACTTCGGCACCCGTAAGGGAAGATGAACCGATGAGAGAAGCGGGTGCCCCACCGGCGGCGGAGAAGAAACAAGAGCAAGATCAGGGAACCATGGCGGCGTTGCTGCAAACCCCTGGTATCATGGAGCTCTTGAAGCAAGTGGCGGATGCTGCGGCCAAGAAGGCGAGGGAGAAGCGGGATGAAGATACCGCTGAGAGAATCGCCTCACTGGAGATCGCCATCAACAAGGCCAAGAAAGAAGCTCGAGAAAATGAGGTGGCCATGAAGAAGGCGAAGCAGCAGAGCCGCGAGGCAGAAGAAGCCAAAACCTCCGCCGAAGACCAAGTCAAGGCGTTGAGCAACCGTCTCCTGAAGCAGAAGCAGCGGGCACAGGAGGCAGAGGAGAAAAGCGCCCAACAAGTGGCGCAGGCCATGAGGGCCCCCAGTCCATCGGAGCTGCCCATGCCAACCATTCCAGAAGCCGAGGGCGACTGGAAGGTTGCCGGCAAGCAGCGGCCTAAGCGGAAGAGCCCATCGCCAGGTGAGCGACCGATGGGAAGTCGGACATCTCCATACAAAGGCCGGGAGGCCAAAGCCTCAGGGCGAATTGAGAAAGTAAAAGGCCGGAAGGTCAAGATCCCGGAGCTGCGGCTCAAATCCCAGATGCATGTTAGAACACCTAGTGGATCAGATGGGACGGGAGATGAGTCGCTCACAGAAAGCGCTCAAGCAGTATGCGGAAAAAGTCCGCCAAGGCCGGAAGGTCATAACTGGAGTCCCCGAAGGCCTGCGTTGCCGGAATGGGGACCTGGAGAAAGCTCAAGGGTGTTGGAATTTATTCCAGACACTGGAGGTCCTTATAGCCGGCAACCACCGTGCCGTGCAATGTGGACAAAATTCCACAGTGATCTCATTGATGAGCTTGACGAGGGATGGCAGATGGCCGCCGAACAATTTGGGGAACGGTTAACCACCACCAGACTGGTGAGAATCCAAAGGTGGTATGGTCCTGGTATGGCAGATCAGATTGCCAAGGAGGACCCGAACTGGCCAGAAAAAATGGCCTTTGCGCTCAGACATATCCCAGAACCATGGGACTTGAGCGAGGGGAGTCCAGAGAGACCGGACCCCAATGATCCTCATGAACGGTGGGAAGAGATCTCTGAATTATCGTTTTCATCTTGTGCATCTCCATTACCGGGGGATATGTCCACCCGAGCACAAGTGCATAGAATGGAGAAAGAGAGACGACGAATTTGTAATCGAGATCGGTTTGCTCGTGCCAAGAAGTTGGACGAGCGAAAGGCCAGAAAGGCTGATCAACGAAGAGAGCTGAAAGCGCTGAGGCGTGAACGGGATCGTCAATTAAATCCCAACAAGTATGAGCGTAAACGAGCTCACAAACGCCAATGTAAGGCTGAGATCAAGCGGTTTTTCTCCGCAGGAGGCAGCCAAAAGGCGCAACGCCTAGAGGCTAAACCGCCGGCCGACGAGCTAGACCCAGCCGAGCAGGCCAAGGCTCTCGCCC
>CAJHUC010002270.1:0-45690 GCA_905146915.1 Ostreobium quekettii | reverse complement strand
AATGGGACCTCGGAGCCACGGTGGGGCTGGCTTGGCGATGTCCGCTGAACCGAACAAGAGGAGGGCAAGGTTGGGGAGGGGGGGAGCTGGCGGTGCGCGAGGGGTTTGCACAGTTGGTGGCGGAGGACCGTGGTTACTGTTACTTTCTGCGATGGTGAAATTGTTTTTCTTTGCGATTGTGGAATACCTGTTCTTTTTTGCGACGGTGGCGATAATTAACGCGTGGCATGTTGGCATCGGTCCAGTCAAACCAACCCAGCGCTATCCGCGGCCATTGGTGGGCGGAGATGGGCCCGAATCTGTGACGGGTTGGAAGCGGAGATGACGGTGCTTCCATTGGGAGAGGGGACCAAAAGACGATGACGGGAGCGTTTGGGGACGCCCAGGATCCCCACCTTCCCGAAAGGGGCTGCCGCCATTCGGGCCATTCGGCGCTGAATCTGGCATTGACATTTGGCCGAATGGCTGAAGCTGGAGCTGCCCGTTTCCACCTGCATTTCTGTCTTTGCGGTTGTCCCACGCCCTTGATGCCCTTCCAACATATTTCAAACATGCAATTGTTTTCTGGCATTCTGGCCCAGTGTTTCGGGGACACAGTCACAAAGTGTGTGGGTTGGCAGAGGCAATGGAGATCTGTGGCATAAGTTCGCGACATTTTCGCCTTGAAAGGTTGAATCTTCGATGACACAAAATTCGGCCTATATTGACTTCTGTGTGCGTGGGGGTGGTTCGACAGCATTTTTTGCAATAAAATGATAAAGAACAATAATGGGTCAAGAACAAGGGGACAACTGTGACGAGGTAAGGCTAGATATGATACAGCGGGGACTAATGCGATTTCAGCTGTGATGCGCAAGGGCATGAGTTGTGCTGAGGAACTCTTGAAATGCAGTGATCTCCATGAAAGCACCCTTTGTGAGGAAGTTGGAGGAAGTTGGATAGTGCATTGATGTGAGAAATTTGGAGGACAATTGTCTGATTTAGGTGACAGGTGCTCTGACTTTGAATGTTTCCAAGAAGTTGTGCTTACATAATGCAATTGATCCAGAGAGTACAGCGAGGGGTTGTGACTGCTCATAGCGTAACACAGCTATTTGCTGATAATATTCATCGAACATCTCACCATTCTACATGCGTTCAATAAACACCAAGTCGATCGTCATCTCAGAGACCCAAGCCATTGTGTTTGGTCTCAATTGTTCAGCATGGAAAGCTGAATTTATATACGATTTCCGACTATCCAAAGAGCTCCAGACATGAGCAAACGAGTGTACCTCATGAGGGCGTCTGCCCAAACCTGTCAAATAGTTCCAAACTGCAGTCCCAACTGCCCAGATGTGCTTTGCTATCGAGATCTCTTGCCAAGTGCATTTGACCGCCGTTGTGGCTGCTGCTTCCTCTTCCTTCCACCCTCCTGCGCTGGTGCTTTGGCTTCATCCTCTCCATCCGAAACAGTCTCCTCAAGTATGTCAACTGCACACCATGCACACACAGCCATGCTGTAAGCCAACCATCACTTCCAACTTTTGTTAGCCACGATGGCCAAAGGCCACTTAGAGCTCTCAGAAGTTGACGTTTTCCTGCAAGACCAGTCACAACACAGGTCCCTGCTTTCGTTCATCCGGGGCCCTTCTTCCTTTCGGTTGCCAATCTCCTCCTGAACTAGCAGGAAATCATGTCTTCAGGATAAGTGCATCTGGTAGAACACAGCTCCAATGCACATGGATTTAGTTGAATGGGTTTTGATGTGCAGCTATTTAGTGTTCGCATTTCTTGTTTGTGCTTTTTGGGGGTCTTGGAACGAAATGCATAGTTCTGTCAACCCAGTGGTGGGAGATCTGGCTCAGATTCTCAACAGACTGTGCACTATAGATCAAGGCAAAATCTTCCAGCACTTCAGAGCAATCGTTGACTTGTGTTTCCGAGAGCAGCTCGCACGCTGCAGTACAGCCACTGCCATCCTGCAAAGGCCGCGAAGCACAAGCTCGTGACACTATGCAGTGTACAAGGCACAGCACAAACACAACCAGTTGCACATTGTGCCCATGCACGGCTCAGTGCGTCAGTGTTCCAGCAACCATTCTGGGACAGACGCACAATCACCCAAACAGGAGCGAGCAAAGAACCATTCGCCGGCCATCAAAACAAATGCTTCCAGACATCTCTGTGGCACAGTTGGGCAGCTGCCGGTTCACTCTTGCACAATCACCAGGATCACGCAAGCTTCATTTCTAGTCGCCTGTGCACACAACGCGATGCGCATCCCCCTTGCTTGCGACGGGCTCCACCAACGCATGGCACCTTGCCCTTATGTCAACAAGACAATCTCCCTTGGGCGGCCTCCCATTCAAGACAAACGACGCACCTTCCGCAGTGTCCATGTGGTGCTTGTTCAAGTAAGCATTGAAGATGTCCGAAGCTCGGGCCTTCAGCTCCATTATGCTTGCGGCAACTGAATCTGTGAGCACAGCTGGATTGCTCAAGCAGAGCACCTTGGATGCGTGCGCAGTTCGTGCAAATGGCGCACCTCCCAGAGTTCATTCGGAGAGGGATGTGGCGGCGGATGGGCAAGCAGTCATTGCAGGAAAGTGTACGCAATGGTGCTCGTGGGCGCGAGGCCAAACGGCTGAAAAGAGTCGTTTCGAAGACGGGCCGACGGGGTGCCAATCCCGTCCGCGCAGAGCTCACCCCCCGACTCCAAGGCCACTTCCTGCGGGGCGCTGCCCTCCAGCGACACCACAGCCGTGATCCTTCCCGCCATGCGCCGCCACCGCTCCCCCACCACCGTCCTTCTGCCGCCAGGACAACCGGCGCCCGAGCAGCCCACTGCCTCAGTACCGCAGGGTTTGGGTCCTATTTCCTGTTCGGGCGCGCACAGGTCCCATGCTGTCTGCCGAAAGATGTTCGCGTTGAAAAATTTTTCACTCAGCCAAAAATTCACCCAAAAATATTTTCGCCCTGTTCCTCCGGCGCGAAATGCGCGTAAAATTTTCCGCCGCGAGCGTTTTCGGTACGCATTATGTGCGCACAACGATACGGGCACAAGCGCAAGCGCAATACGGAAGATACCGCTGGAGACGGCGGCGCAAAATGGCGGCAGAAAAGAAAAAACGGAAAGAAGGAAAGAAAAAAATGCTGAGCGGTCGCGCCATGTGTCAGTCCCGCCTGTCCGTGTCGTCCGCTCGCGCCAGCCGCTAACTCGGGCGCTTTGTGGCACTGGTCGGGCGTCGCCTGGCGCCGCAGAGGCGGAAGTTATGCCCGGAGGCGGCGCGCCTCACTATTTGGACGTGCGCGGGGAGCGGGCCTTCAGCGAAGCGGCCCCTTTGATACCCCAATCTGATATCGAGGTCGGTGGCGCGCAATGGCACGAAGGCTAGCGGTCGCGACCGACGCCGCGATGCCCTTTCTCCCCTCGCGTCGCATCGCATTTTTGGTGGAGATTGGCCTTGGCCACACGTTCGGCGGCAATGTGGTTGCCTGCCGGCGCGATGGCTGATTGGATGATGATGCCGCATTCGCAGGGCGTTCGCGCGTCCCCAAATGGCGACGGCGCGACGGCCGCCTTCGACGTTCGATTTCTACGCCGGACGTGGCGCCTGCTGCGGATACTGAAGGCGTACCCCGCCCTCCTACTGATCGTGCTGTCGGTGGTGAATGAGTTCGTCAATTCGAAAGGCAAGGTGCCCGTGCGTTGAGCAGCATTTGGTGAAAGTTGGAAGGCCGGGGCAGTAATGCAGTGAGCACTTCGAATCATTGAGGTCTCGTATATTGTATGGTGATTGCCTGCGGCTGTGGTTGTGGCAATCCGCTGCCACTTTGGAATGACCAAGCGGAGAGCAGTGGTGATCATGCAGGCGACATTCAACTGCGAACAACCAATCAGTGTCTTGGGGGCCCGGATAAGTCCTGGTCCTGCCAAAACACAGCACGAGGATGTCTGCCAAACAGTGGCGCTCTAGAAATGGGTAAAAGTAGGGGGGTTCGTGCACATCATGCAGCCGGATCTTTGGCCTGGATGTGACGAGCTGCGCCAAGGAGTGAAGTTTTGGCTCTTGCAATGGGGGTCAGGATATCACTGGATTTTGTCCACACATTCGCTTGCTGATGCTTTGTTCTTTGCAAGGAAAAATGCTACTGTTGTACTCCTGCAGAATGGCAACCCATGGCTCACGATTATTTGTTCAAAGGTGCATTGTTCAGAAGCAGAGCAAAAATTGTATGATTTTGCACTTATTCCACTCGAGCCAGATTGTTATTGTCACATTATGTGGAAATGGAACCGTGATAAAGCTCTTCCACTTCGTCTTCCAGTGTGTTGAAGGTACACTGTGGTAACAGCTACACCATGTGCACTGTGTGCTTGTGCCCAATGGAAGCGGAGAATTGATGCTCTGACGCTTCATCCTACTTTGCTTTGCTTTCAGTTGGACTGGTTACAGGCAACTTCTACAGGATTTTCGTTTCAGGCCAGAAAGGGGAATTCTGGACCATTTGGCTACAGAGCGCAGGAATTTTTCTGGCAAAGGCTGCCATCCAATCAACAATGGACTGGCTAGCTGAGTTTTTGGCCCTTCGGTGGCGGACAACCCTCTCTCACAAACTGCAGGAACAATACTGCCATGATGATGTACGTGGGCACGACAGCAGCCGGTTTGTAGCTTGTTGGTTCTTGCACCATGTCAGCTAATTTCATATTTTGTGCATCTCTTTCCCCCACCTTCCACCCCCGCTCACTACCCACCACCCACCTCATTTTCAAATCTATTCCAATCTTTGTCTACCCACATCAGCATTTTGTACAATTCTGACTTTTCGTTCCAAAGCCCACCAGTTTTTTTGCCCTGAACTCTACATTTGGCAAGTGCGGTGTCAGACGGCTTGGATGGATTGTTTGCAGAATTTCTACTGGCTGCAGTCCATTGACAATCCAGACCAGCGCATTGCCCAAGATCTGCATGCCCTTTGCACATCCTTGGGCCTCATCGCCAAAAAGTTGGCAGCAGCCCCGTTCAGTGTTGTCTGGTACAGTTGGCTCACTTACAGAGCGACCAAGTCGTGGCGGGTGGTTGCAGCAACATATGTATCCTTTGTGGTCGGCTTTGTCATACTCAGGTAAGTGGTGTGCTTGGCTGCTGTGGTCTGTTTGCTGAATTTGTGGTCCCTTCAGTCGTTCCGCATGATAGTTTATGGTACACTAACTCCTAAAAGACTAGGTCGCAGCACAGGGACTGTGGTGCTGTTTGGATGCTGAAATGGAGATTTCTCGTGTAGGATTAACTTCAGTACATTGAATGACAGGATTGAAGTTTAGCTGGCTACTTGCCCAAATATGAGAAAAATCCATGTTTACAGTTGCTGGGAGATGCCAGGCAGTGTAGTCATGCACAGTTCTTTGCAACAAAGTGCATGCTTTGTTTTGTGTTGTTCACCCCTGCTGAACATCAAGACAGTAATGGCACAACTGACAAGTGTGCTCCGTTGCACTGAGCACTGTTCGGGCTGCCGTAATGCTAGATTTGCAATCTCCTCCATCGCTGCACTGGTGTACACTCAAGAACGGCTGGAGGGCGATTATCGAGCTGCGCTGCTAAGGCTGCGGATTCAGGGCATGGAGATTGCTGCGAGTAAAGGGGGACCAACGGAGCTCCAGTATTTGGAACAGAAACTGCAGAAAGTCTTGAAGAAGCAGGGGCAGGTTGTCAGCAGGAGATGGCTGCTTGACCTGTTGACTAAGGTGCGGACTGCTGCCTGATGAATGCTGTTGGAAAAGTCTGCCAGATAGGATGAAGCACTGCCATGGCACCTTCAGGGCATTGATTGGTGCAACGCAATTCACATTGTTGTGTAGTGTTTCTTCAGTTCCCAAGCGAGTTGTGACCTTGGCATATTTTGCCATGAAGGTTCCTTGCAGGTACCTTCACTGGGTGCTTGATCGAAGGCCCATTTGGATGGATTTTGCCACACGCTGCAGTGCATTGTCCCTGCGACACCCTGGAGTACCAACACCCTTGACCATTGAAGTGAGTCATTGCAGGCTCACTTCAAGAATGACTCATCAAGAGCCAACACTCTGGAAATGGGGCTGGTAACGCATTTCTGCCACCAAGTTGGGCATTCTTAAGGATTGAAGCTCTGTGACGACTTCAAATTTGCGTGAAAGGTTACTGTATTATATTATGCCTTTCCCCATTGTGACGTAACGTTTGGCCTTTTCATGGGGTGCAATAACAAACACGTAATGTGCCAAGAAAATGCTGAGGAGACCCAGCCACGATTCAAAGACCTCTGGAGTACTCGTGGCGTCTGGAGCCCCGGATGCATGAGTTGCTGTGGCAGAAAACCGACATTGAGGCCATCTGATCCGAGTCAGGTCGCCATTCCGGCTGTGGCCATGATGCGAAGACCCCCAAGTAACGGTCTGTTGGAAAAATGCGGAGAAATAATCGTAAAGCTGAACTTTCAGAACGCTGAAGGGTACATCATTGCTGTATGTGTTTTGGTGGTGCAGTTGCAGGACTACTGGGGATCCCTGCTGAACTTCACGTGTGTTGCTGTGGTGGTGTTTTCAGGTAATTGAACCTCCCACCCAACCCTCTCAACACTTGCATTTGGATGAATGACTTTGAAAAGGATCACCAAATTTCCATGCACACAACTTATTGCAGCTCGAAAATTTCCACGGCTTCATTGTGTGGACAAGGACGGCAGGAATCATTGAGATGGTGTTGCCTGTTCCTTGAGGGTGCGTCTCCTCTCTTTAAGAATCGCTGCCTTTGTTGCCAAGGCAGGGGCGCTGACGGCACACCTGACGAGACTGCTGAGTTCGTCTCCAACATCTCTTTCTACCTTCTTGCTCTCATCAACAGCCTGAGTCAAGTACGGGAACAGGGATTTATCTTTTTCTTGCCTCTTCTGGAGAGCTTGGTAATTTGTGTGCCTGCTTGTCCACATGTTGCTGGCCAATTTGTATAACACCTCTTTGCACAAAACAGGAAATTGCTTCAACTAGCTTTGCAAATATGATAGTTCATGGTCTTTTCCGCTGCTGGGGATTGCGCACTGCTGACATGCACAAATTTTGTTTCCAAAGCAGTTTCTTCTCCCCCAATCAGCCCTGCGAATGCCAGCGTCTGCACACACAAAATCAAATCCCCTATTGTTATTCTTTGAATGAATCCCCATGGTGAAAGCTCCAATCAAGGATGCATTGCAATGAGTAGAATCACATCACACTATGGTCAAACCCTGCCAAACAAAGTCATGGCAGGGACTCTTCTATGCTGCAAGAGATGCTGTGGGGGTGGTCAAAACGGGCTGAGGACGCATAGAACTATGCAGTTTCCGTCGCAGTGAGTACATGACAAGAGGTGTGAATGAATAATTCACTCCTGGACAGGTGCTGGACACTTCTTCACTGATGTCCAACCTTGCTGGCCTTGTGCCGAGGGCTGCACAAGTGATGGAGGAGCTGGGAAGCAGGGACCACGCTTTTGCAAATGCACCTGATGGCCACCACGGCGACAAGGTGGGCTTCAATACGTGCAGCGATCAGTTCAGTTTTGGGCAGGTTGCAAAGCAGAATTGTCATTGCATGCTTTAATACACTGTATGTTACAATGGCAAATTTTGCCCATTCACACAGCTCCGAACTGAGCGCAGATTGTGTAAAAATGTGATCACATGGTGTATTTGATGCTTGAACCGTGTTAATATGGGCGTTAATATGGGCGTTAATATGGGATCAAATCGTGTTCTCCAAACTGCGCTTTTGGTGTTATTTGCCTCCAGTCCTACCAGTGGTGAAGAACTATTGGTATGGTTGTGTTTCTGCAATATTTTGTTGACAGTCCGTTGTATATAGTGGCATGACTGGTGGCATCGAAGGCTAATTGCTGTGCCAGAGGCAAGTTTAGTGAAACCGAATTTCCTGCAGAAGTGTCTTTGTGCCGTGTTGAGGAATTGAGACTGGCATGCAGGGTAGCATGATGCCGAGGAAGAGCGTAAATGTTCCGGAGCATGCCGAATTTGCAATGGACAGGTGATCGGAGAGCATTGTTTTCTGTGCCAAATCGTGGAAAGGTTAACTACTGCACTTCTAGCCAAGGGGTGTCGCCCAGGGCATGGCCTTAATTGGAGCTGGCATGGCAGCAAGATGCGCGTCGCGCTCTGTGAAAATTTCCTTCCCACTGACATCCATTTCCTCTGCCACAACGAGGCGAACCCCCAGATGATTCTGCCACAATGTGTTGATGTAGTGACTGACATCTCGTAAAGACTTTCTCCCTGTTTGTTCGAATGAAGCCAGGGGCCCAGCTTCCCCATTGGCTCATTTTGAAGCTGGCTGCATTGGCAAGGCACCGCGTTGCAGCAACGGCTGTCCCAGTGGGGAGCTTTACGGCTGTGCTGAGACAAGTCCATCTCAGCCCGGGAGTTCACAAAGTGCCTCGGAGCAGCCAACCATTTTGATTTTTGAAAGGCTTTTGTTGCAAACTGAACGCAACGACAAAGAACAGCAGCATGTCCCCATTCTCGACGAGGTGTTTTTGCATATGCATGTGCATTTCTGCCGGATTAGATTTCCCATTTTTGGTTCAGTATCCTCTCCAGCGAATTCGGTGTCACTGCATACAGGAGTTCTTTTTACACTGCCCTTTGTTTGGCCCTTTGTTGGCATTTTGCCTCATTTGCATGGAGCACACGGGTACAATTCAGCATGTCAGAGCGAAACCTGTGGCTTGCATACAAGCTGCAGTGCTGTTTTTTGACAATAGCCCAAGAATGGCATTTTATACTTCTGTGCATATCGCTTGTGCAGCCCTTCCTTCCGAGTTAGGAATCTGTCTTGCAACACGCCTGCTGGTGAGCCAGTGGTGAGCAACCTCAGCTTCTGTCTGACGGAAGGCGAGAGCCTGTTGGTGGTGGGGTCCTCGGGCTGTGGCAAGAGCACGTTGATGGCGTGCCTGCAGGGCCTGCACCCGCGGGATGCTGGATGTGTGGAGAGCCCAGCAGACATGTTCCTTCCGCAGGTGGGGCTGCAGATTGCGCGTTGTGGTCAAAATTTGTCGCAGTCTGTATACTGTAAACTTGAAATGGAAAGCACTAGTTTGTAGAAGATCAGCGCCCTTTAGCATGTCAGTGTGGTAGGTTCTTATCTGGAAACCCACCAGCTGGCCAGTTGGCATGGTAGTTGGAAAGTTCAGAGCTGTTGGAGCATACGCTGCTACACCAGTGGCATTGGTTGGCTCGCCTGCCCTCACACTTCGGGGACGGTGCCGTGCAAGCGTTGCCCCCGCGCCGTTTCCCAAAGTGTGCATGAATCCCCCACATTGACCATCTGCATTGAGCTGTGACACTGGCTGGTGAAAAAGGAATGCGTCAGGTGAATGCGTTGTGCTGTCGAAGCCCCACGCCAGCATCGTTACACCACCATGGTTGCAGAATTGGGAGACCGTCCCATTGCAGGCCGACTCGTCACGAAGGCTTCATGGTGAAGCACGTGGCAGTGGCTGGACATGAAGTCGACTGCCCCTCCGTTTCGACGTTAGAAATGCAAAGTCCGCATTGCCGTCGATCCAGTGTTCAACATCTGGAAGCTGACTCGTTTGTTTGCTGATAGAGCTCAACATGTAGTGCAATCACATGTGTTCCTGCAACTTGATGGCCGCCCCCTATCGTTAGTTGGCCTATGACACCCCAGCAAGAGAATATGCTTTAAGGAAGTTGCAGCATGACACCAGCGGGAAGCAGCTTCGTTGTTTGGTTGGGCTCCAGCTCGCGGACTATCGCAGGGCGTTCAGTCCCCATGAGCTTTCAGGAACAGAAGAGAGCGCACGAATTCTTCGTTCAGGTTCGCTCATGCTCTGATGACACAACGACAGCCCCATAATATAGAGAAGTCGGGTGCTGTCAACTCTCTTCACAAAACCGAGTCCTTCACATTATTTTTTCATGGCACAGTGCTTTATTGAGAACAACGGCATTGGAGCTCTCCAAGCTCTGGCTTTAGCTTTGCCGACTTCCCCATTGTCAATGCCATGTAGTGTCTGCAATTTGTTGTCACCCTCATTTTGTGCTGTTTGCTTCAGCGTCCTCTTGCGGGACCGGGTCTGACCTTGATGGAACAGTTGACGTATCCGGGCCAGGATGCTCTCAGTGACGAGGAGATCAGCGACTTGCTGAGGTTGGTGGGGCTCTGGGGCCGGAGCCGGAGGTGGCCCAAAGGAGAATTGGAGCCCTTGAAGGATTGGAGCCAAATACTGTCGCCTGGAGAACTCCAGTGCATAGGCATTGCCAGGGTTCTACACCGCAGGCAAGTACCTTCGCCCTTGCAGCCGCACCACTGGGCATGGAGCAGCAAATCCTCAGAAATATCTTACTGTTGTGTTTAGTGTCAGCGCGGCAGTATGCTCTCTTCTCCATGCGCAGCTAGTGTTTGTTTGCCTTTTGCATAGCTGGGCTGTATCTATTCTGTTGCTTCGGACAGATACTGTTGATGCTGCGAAGGTTCCCTCCCCGGTCTTAATGACAGTTGCGTCTTCTTCACCTGATGGAAAAGATGAAGGAAATACCAAATCAGCACAATTGGAGGGTACAAGAAGTCAACTTGCAGGAACTGACAAACGGTTGGCCACAGGCAGAATGATACTCGCTGCGGTGTGATTAGGCAGTAGTCCAAGTTCTTGACCATAGGCCAGTCGTGCGGCCTGAATGCACAAGTGGTCTCCATTGGTGCTGGCCATTAGGCCGTAAATCGAATGTGACCGTTGGTTTTCGCAGCACATTGCCCTGCTTCTCTCGCTTTGCAATGAGCTCCTGAACCGCCACCCCTCGGGGAATGGAAGGCAGGGAGGAGGACGGCCCGCAGGCGCTATGGAGTGGCAACCCTAACCTGCAATGTGAGAAAGGCGCGGGGCTCTGACACACTACTGCGGCGTGGCATGCTCAGGCCTTCGGTTGTGATACTTGACGAGTCCACCTCCTCCCTCCCGCCAGATGTCGCCGTCGAGCTGTACAAGGTGCTGAAGGCGAGGGTGGGAATCATCATCAGCGTCGGCCACCAATCCGACCTGCGGGGTCTGCACGACTGGGTGCTGGAGGTGCATGCGGATGGGACTGGATCCTGGGAGATGCGCCGCCAGTCCGAGCGACAATGTACGGGAGCCTGTCTTCTGCTATGAGTGTGTTGCGGTGATTTCTCTGCGTCAGCATTTCGGGCCCGATGGCGCTGAATGCAGGCTTGTGGTCCTCGGATGTACAGACCATCGTAACGGGGCCCGAACCTCGGCGCTGGAATGGTTTGGTACGTCATTTTGTGCTGCACCTCCACCTAATCCCGCCCTGTCTTGCTTTCTGGAACGCGCTGGTGCAGGATATGGGCAAGCCACTGCACTTGCCTTGCGTTCTGCCACAAGGAGGCCCTGTCGTTGTGTGCAGGTTGGCTGATTGCTTGGTTGTTTGGCTGCCCGATTGGGTGATTAGTTGGCGCATTTCTTGATCAACTGATTGCTTGATTGATTGTCTGCAGGACCACGGTTTTCGTTTCTCCAGGTGCAGCGCAATCTGCGTGACAGGCTTTGAACGTACCCGGTAACAATGGAGAAGCAATCTGCGCCGCCGCTCTTTGGTCACCAGCTGTCGCCTGTTTTCAACCGTGGAGAACTTTTGCCCGGGCATTGGTGCTCTTCTGCTTCTGCTTCGAAACAGCATCTTGCCGCTGCCTGCCGAGAGGCTGTGCGATGTGTTCTCGCAACGCACGTCCTTCCTGTCCATCAGGGATACACGAGCAGCCCAGCGATGCCGCCAGCTGAAAACACTGGTGCGTTCTTAGGCTGGGAAGCCTTGTTGTAGCGAGGCTGGCAACGCCCAACATGTTCGTTGCCCCTCCTGCGCTGCATACGTATGGGCAGGACCATGGGAATACTGGGCATCGAATTTTGTTTCAGATGCCACCTGGTTTGCATAGCTTCGTGCTTGCAATGCGCAAGGGCGTGTTTGGGGCGTTGCACCAGCTCATGGACTTCCCTTCGAGGTTTGGAACCCAGTTTCGTATCGATACGCCATCAATACTGCTGATGGCTGGTGATTATGGCGATCAATCCACCGCTGCTGGGAAAGACGATGCCGCAAATACTGGTGCTGCACTGGGGCCTATGCCTAGGGGCGGTAGGGCTGGCGCGTGCGGCCCCGAGTGGTGTGTTCCGAGGTTGGCGTACAGGAGTGCGCGGGTGCAAAATACGACCCCTGTGTGCAGCCAACTGACAAACGGGCCCAGTCGCTACCGATGGTGTTGTGCCGGCCTTGCTGACAGTGCAAGCTGCACATTCACTGCCAGCCATCCGGGCGCAGGGTTGCACAGTACCACCGCGCCCGCCGATGGCAGGCACTGGCGTGCAAATGATCGTGGCAACTTGTGGGGACTGTACGCCGGGCACGCGCTGGAAGGGTGAAAGCCCTTGCGCGTCGCAAACAAATGCAGAGTATGCAGAACGCACATGCGCCAGGAGCGCCCCGGGGCTCGTGCGGGGAGAGCTTGAGGGCTGTAGGATCGGGGCTGCTTTCCAGGATGGAAGTGTGCAAATTGGGCAGATTCGTCGTGCAGGGAGTGTGGCAAATCTGGCGCGCTCGGAGGAGCGCATACTGCTCGGTCGCCTGTTTCCGTCGTCGGTTGTGGCTGGGCAACCCCCACTGGAGAACTGTAATCCGAGCTTCGCTCCCTCTCCATCATCAGGCATTATAATTAGCTGCCCTCAACAGCACAAAGAATTCCACCCGCAACAGACGAACGCCGGGTCCCTACACGCTCCCCCTTCTGACCATTCCAGAATTCCAGAATTGCCAATGTCCGTCACTGCCAGCATCACTCACATTGACGATCGACAGGGTTTCTGACCTCCATTATCAACGCTTGGTTCGAGGTCAGGGAGCCACGTGCAGCCAACGACGCGCTCACAGACCCGCCTGATCGCCCTACCAACTATCAACACCGCGCCGTTCCGATGCATCATGCTGACAGTGCCTGCGCTCAGAACGGCAGGCTTCGTTTTTTGAGCGACTCCGCACGCACATGCACACACATGCACAAACCGGCACGCACGCTCTAAGCAAACTACAATTGGATGGCTCAATTGAAACTGAGGCCACGAGGCTGACTACAAATCGAATGTGTCGCTGATTGCGAAGCGAGTCGGCACGCTTGTTCTACACCACGTGTGCAGTCCTATCGGATGGCTCACAAACAGTTCCGCCCTCCTCTTTCAAAGTCATTTCAACTGGCAGGCCTTGTTCAGCGGAGCTTCTTTAGCAGCAACGACCTGGGCGATAAATTCAATCTGGGGCACCCTTGGTCACGATTTACAGCAGCCTGGTGTCAGGACTCCTGGGTGGCCCGCTGGGGAGCACGGGGCCTGGGAACTTCGTCCAGGTCCTGTGTTGAGGCCAGGAACGCTTGCTCCGACTCCAGATGGAGACCAGGTGCCGCCAATTCTGCAAGCACCCCACACCATCGTTGTTCACTTCGGTGCTCCATGCGCAGTGAACTTGACGACATTTCCTCCACTTTTTGACATAGAACAGCATGGCACGACGCATGGGGAAAACTGACGAGACACAGGGCAGCGCCACAAGCACAACCGCCGCCAGAAGTTTGTCCAGCGCCAAACCTTGCCAGCAAATCGAGGGGCTGGAGGTCCACAATGCTCCTGCACATTGCAGGCTTACCCAAAGGACTACAGACAGCTAACGGACACGAATCCTCCTTTCTAACAAATCGTCGGTTGTCGCTCTTCAGTTCCAGGGTTTATAAGTTCCTGTAGTATCTCATCTCACAGCAGTGTGCATGGCACCACCGATGTCGACCAACTGCAGACGGGTTTCAAGGGGTGGATCAATTGTTGACCTTATTTTGACTGATAATCCATCAGTCAACAGAGGGCTGTGCCTCCCCAAAATCGCTTCGGACATACCCTCGCAGATCTACAGAGGCACCTGGCAACTCCACCTCCATGGCCAGTTTCTGTCTGCGTGGATCGCGGCAAAGCAAGGAAGAGAGGGAAAGGGGGAGGGGCCCCAGGTTCACTACGCTTGACTCCCAATGCCATACCGGAATAGGAATGAAGACTGTGACCACAAGTTTCAAACACAGGTGGACAGCCTGGAGAACTCACCTCCATTCCCAGCTGCTTGGAACGGCGTTGGAAGCTGTGTTGTAGATGTGCCGCTGAGATGGCTGTCTTCTGTACGAGGCTCCCTTGCAGGCTCTGCAAGTGCGCCAGAACTACTGCTGCTGCCAGTGGTCTTATTGTGTCTGTCTCCCGGCTCCAAAGTCTTGGGTTTGGCAACAGACACCTCGAAGCGGCCGTGCCTCTTTGCGGCAGGCGGGCTTGTTGAGTCGGCAACTTTCTTTGAGAACAAGGAGCTCAGTCCACGGCCCTTTGCACTGGACGGTTGATCCTGGTGCTTGGGTGTTCCTTGGCTGCTCCGGCTCGCAAGGAAGCGAGTAAGGAAGCTGCGACCATGTGAGCTGCCTCTGTCAGAATCGGAGTTTCTTTCCGACCCAAAATCTACACTGTCGCGACCTCCATCGCTGCTTGCAGCTTGAAAACGACTCTTCTGTTTGCCACCTGCTTCAGCCGCCGAATCAAACTGCTTTTCTGAGGGGATTGTGTCGGTCATCGTGATCGCAATCTGCCCATCCTCCGTGGTAAAGCCTGTTTCCATGGATTCCAGACCAGACTTTTGGTCCTTGCCAGGAGGTTCCTCCGCCAGTGCTTGATCTTCTTGGGAAGGATCATTCCCAGAAAAATGAGCTGCACTCTGCGAAGGCCCCTCCTCCTGCCTTCGGTAAGATGTCGATCCTTCACCTGAAGGACGTCCCGGAGAGTACATGCTTCCCTGCCCCGTTCCCGTTAACAGCTCCCATGTCTTTTGAGACGTCTGGGCTCTTGGCGAGCCTGAGTCGTGCTGACGTGCAGAGGTGTCACCAGCGCGAGCAGCGGCGTCCGCAATCAGGGCCTGCAACCTTTCCACTATTTCGTGAAAGGGCGGCCTCCTGGTGCGCTCTGGATTCCAGCAGTCCTCAACCAGTTGCCTGTATCCCTTCGAAAAATGGGATGGGATCTCTGGCCTCTGGCCCCGCAGCACAAACTCCACGATCTCTTCCTCAGTCATGCTCTTGTAAGCCGGGAAGTCAGACAACAGTCGCCACAGGATCATTCCCATGGAGTACACATCAGCAGCCTTTGTAAGGGTTCCGTTCTTCAGGAGCTCCGGGGCTGCATACACGGTGGAGCCCACAGAGGATGCCTTGAGGGAGGAGGCATCGGCAACGTACCTGCTCAGTCCAAAATCTCCCACTTTGCACACGAAGCCCTTCTTGTCGCTGGGCTCGGATCTGACCAGACATGACTCTGGCCTGAGGTCCCCATGCACAATGCACATGTCGTGGAGGAAGCTCATGCCCCGTGCCACGTCCAGGGCCGTCAGCAGGGCACGCATCACAAAGGGGCCCGTCTCCTGGGTGAAGAACGCCTGCAAAAGTGAACAGGAACAGTGGGCAGTATCAGCATCAGTGATTCCCAGCAACCTTCCAAAGTGCGGTCCACAGGCTACGTACAGCAGCAGAACTTGTGATGCAATCTATCGAAACCAAAGAGGGGTCGAAATATGCTATGTTCAGGCTGTCTGTGGCATCTCTTCAGACCACTGATGAGGGGACCAGATTCTGGCAGGATTCTGTACATCTTGAGGTGCCCCACAGGCACCCCAATCCTGTCCACAGCAAGAAACTGGTCAAACCAATGCAACCCCCCTGCATTACTGTTGTCTATGCCTCCCATCAACTCCTGCACTCCACATCCGGCTGCCACAAGCAATAAACAGGGTAAAGAAAGTGAAACCATTTGTCTGTTGCAAAAGTGCTTGGGATCACTCACCCCTGCATTGATGCCTCTTAATAACGACCCGCCATTGCAATACTCCATGACAATGAACGTCCTGTACCCCTTCTTGTCCATCAAGTTCTGTACACTTTCCAGGTGGCTGAAGGTGTTGCCATGCGAGTCCATGAACGACCCTGACATGTTCGTCGTCTGCATGTTCCAAGTGTTGTGGGTGCTGGCGAACAGGTTGTCGAATCGAACAGTTTTGTACAGGTATGTAGTCAGAACATTGACGTGGTGCATCTGCTTGCACAGATCAGCCTCCAGCGGCTCCCCTGTCTCTGGCTGCAGGCCCTCACCACGGTGATCCACCACTTTCACTGCCACGGCCACACCCTTGTAGCTGCACTTGTACACGGAACCAAACTTCCCTCTCCCAAGGCGCTTCCCCAATTCTACATCTGCGAGGTCCATGTTGAATACGTTGGGGAAGTTCCCAGACGAAGTTCTGGAGCCAAGAGTCAGTGGGCGGAACTGAGCAGGCGCCCCCACGTCCCGCTGTCCATCCTGGCGGCCACGCTCATAACCAGAGACTCCCTGAATCCCCTGAATCCTTCGCTGCAGCTCGTCAGCCTTACGCCGCCTCTGGTTTGCTCGGTGCCGAAAAACAAAAAGAACTCCACCAATGACAATAATGAAAAAAATGACCAGAACCGCCAGCGAGATCCCGATGGCTGCCTTGTCTGTCTCAGACCCACTACTCTCTGTTTGATCCAGCTGGGGCGTCGTTTTATTCAGGCTCAACCCGACGGGTGACTGCATATCGGTTATTGATATCGGGGCCCCACAGATGGGCCTTACAAGTTCGTCCTGGAAGTCACTCAAGAATTCTGGGTCCAGCGCTGACCTGGTGCCGCAGCGCCATATCACATTGCACTGCCGCCATGTCGAGTCGTCATACGGTGAGAACGCCACGTCCGTGACGAAAAGCCCTGTGAGCCCCAACCTGGCGGCATCCTGCTTTCCAGGAATGTGCCCAGGCCTCTCGAGCTCCCTCAACCGCTCGTCAAAGATGCCCACGGGCTGTGGGCACACCCGGACCCCCACCGCCACGCCCTTGAACGTCGCCCTTGCATCCATTCCGGCACTCAGGAAGGGTAGGTTCAGCATTGCGTTCGCACCCAGGAAGTCCTGCATCAGGATGATGTCCTGGAAGGTCACTGACGACCCATTGCCCACGACCACCATGTCATTGCCGTTGCCCCAGTCCACCGCCCCAACAATGACTCCATGCCCAGGCCCTGTTACCGTTTTGTTCCCAGCCACCACCACGGCCTTGTCCCACACAGCAGGGTCACAACGGATGTATGCTATCACCACGATGAGGTTGTCCTGCACCTCAGAAGACAGGGCGTCCGCAAGCTGCTCGCAGGTGGCCACAACTGTGGTGTTCACATTGGTCTTGACAGAAACGAAGCCAAACTGGTGCTCCGTTTCCACGCTCAACGCGGGGGCGAGTGAGGCCAACAAGACAGCCAGGCAGCAATAGATGTGTGCTGCTGCCCACTGTCTGCTCCTTTCGAATCCGCCCATCGCCTGTAGATGTCATGCCATAGAACAGATCAACCTCTGCTTGCAGGAAGAGGTATGGGGAGGTGCTTGTGACAACACACAGCGGCATGGATCGACACAAACGGTGAGAATCCTGTTTGTACTGCACTGCACAGTTGCAGCCTCGAAATCCAGCACAAGCTCGTCGGAACAATATCTGTAGCTGGTCGTCAAGTTTCAGTCAAGCGCACTGCGAACTTGACACACTGAAACCATCAATGTCACGACATGGACCTGACATCACCCATGGCAACAACTGCACTTGTGTGTGGCATCCTATCAGAACAACTCACAATCGTACTGTTCCCATGAAGTGCCAATGGAGGTCTGCCAGAGCGTGGCCAGTGAGTGGCGAGTTAAATGACAGGCATTAAGCCTTTCCACATGCATCCGACAACCACAGGCAACAGGCTTACTCTGGCCAACGAAGCACAGACCAAAATGCCCCCGTCCATGTGCGGGCAATGATCGGGGACCATCTCAATGACAGGGTGGTATGACGCTTGGTTTGAGCGACATCGTGATCAGGTGCTGTGCACACCCCACGCGATCCCAAGATTCACTTGCCCCAAGGGCACTGCCCTAAAATGCGGATACGTTCAAGCGCCAAGATCCGAAGGCGACACTCTCAAAGGGTTCGGGACAGATTTCGGGGGCTAGGCACTTCCCCCTCGGTCAGCCGCAACGCCCCCCGCAACCACAGTACCTCAGCCAGATGACCACACGAGAGATGGCGAACAGATGCCGGGAAAACCCCGTGAAACAACAAGCCGCGAGCTGATTCCCCAGACGGCCAAAGGGACCGTGCACACCATTCAGCATCCCGGCACTTGTCCGGGGCCCTAAAAAGCAACTGCCTTGGACGGTGCTTCTGCAGCGCAGATCGCTGGGTCTGCCAGTCTCGCCAGGCAAACCACAGGCCACATTGGCCGTGAGGCCTCGCCTGCAGCGCGCATCGTACAGGCAGAATTGCGGAGGAAAGAGGCGAGGACAGCCGCCCCGCCCCCGCGCCCGTCTCCGCATCCCCACTTTTCGCAGCAAAGCGGCATTTGGCGGCATTCATCCGCCAAACCACGCCGCGCGGCGTCCCAGCACCACCCGCCGCCGCCCCTCGGAAATCGGCCCCCCAACGCACCCTTCGCGGAGAATCGCGCCCGGCGGAGATCGCCCAGGGGCCCGTTCCATGCAAAAAATGACCACGCGCCGGCCAAGTTGCACACAGCCTCAACAACGGACAGCTCGCGCGCCCCGCTCGGCTCGAGCTGAACACCCCACTACGCCACCCCGGCTCGGCGCTCCCCAGCCGCGCCACCGCCCCGTCCACGATCAACCCGCCGCGCCCCGCCCTCGAGAGCCGCGACAATGGGGCCCGTCGGACGTCCAATGTTTCCAGTGCGCCGGGCGCAGGCCCCTCGGCCGCCGCACGCCGCCTCCGGGCGGCCGCCCGCGGCGACGTGGAGGCGATCAGGCCCCGTGCCCATCCGCGCATGCCCCGGTGGGCCACGCTCCGGAAGCTCAGAGCCCTGGCGGGGCCGCGGCGCTTGAATCGCTGGCGCCGCGGATGGCTGCTCGGTGCGCAGTGGGCAGGATGCGCTCCGGGATCCGGGTACCCGCCCTACCTTCCCGCGCGCGTAAGGCCTGTCATCCGGGCCCGGCCCAAGCCTTCCTCCCTGCCGCCGCCCCCCTCGGGCCGCGAGGAGCAGCACGGACCTGTCCCCTGCGCCCCCCAACCGCCCCCGTCGACCTTGCCCCCCCGTAGTCATGTGGCCCCCAGATGCTTCCGATCCAGGAATGGCCGCAGCCTGTACTGCCGACGCTCAATCCGAGGGTGGGTAGCCCACTAACCTAGGAGGGCTGCTGGGGGGCGCGCAGGGAGCCAGTCGGACATCAGGCCCCATTCGGTCAATCTGGCGCCCATTTGTGCGGCATCAAAGGGAGGAGAGCACGACCGCTGCTGGAGCGGCCCAACAGGGCTGTGCCTGGACCTCTGAAAACCCGGGACGGGATTCCTCGAAACCGGGATCACGTTGCTGAAAGGGGGAGCGCATGCCGTGTTGCTGTTCTCACTCACGGAGTGAAATGATACAATGCGCCGTCAGTGCAGATCTCAATCCCCGCTTGGCCTTCGGGGACCCCGGTGCAACGTATTTCGGCGTAGAACCTGCAGGGACGGAGAAGGCGCCCAACCCCGTCACGGCGCACACTAATTCCGAGAGGGGCTAAAGTACTGGCGTCGACATACGCTGCTGAGACATCGAAGTACACGTGGGGACGGGCCCGCCGACGGGAGCGACCCGTTGGGTTATTGTAGGCTCGTGGTGGTCGATGGACAAACGGGTGCCGATCTGGGAGGCTCCCATACTGTTTCCTGTGGTGGTGGCGCAGTGCGACTGCCAATTTCTCCAATGTCTATGGGAAAGGCCACCTGCATTACTCATCCCTGTCGCTCCACGGCGATCATGGCACCACATGGCACCCACGCAACGCCCCCCTCCCCTGGGACGCGCCGCCAACAGCTGCGCCAGTGCTGTTGCACCCGCCAGCAAGCAGCCGCGTACTGACCGGAAAATCCGGTATGTGCGAGCGCCTTTGAGGGAGGCAATGGGCCTGAACACACAAGCCTCGCGCACTGCCAGCGCAGTACCTAATAAAGCTCCGCTCGCTTCGGTCGCTAACAATGAACACCTGCCCCAATTGTTTTCAAAAAAACAGACAGACAGGCATTGGTAACTTGCAGAAAAGCACATTTCTGCACATGGGATAGGGCCAATGCTACACATGTGTCTGTGTGCACTGACAAGATGAGCCTGCAGAGTGACTCGACGTGAAAATGAGAATAACGCTGTCAGTGAGTTTCTGACATCCCCAGTCAGTTTGGGAGACGCGGTTACGTCCTGGCCGTAATTGTGCCTGGTTTTTGTGTCTACGTTTGCGCTTACGTTTATGTCTACATTTTACGTTTTTGCGTTTTACGCTTTTACGCAATAAATGTAAGTTGGCAAAAGGGCTATATTTACGTAGTTCTACGGCTCGTTGACACACCCAGGTTACGTGATGAAGTCGCATACAATGATCATTCCTCGGCCCCCTGGAGCACCAGCAACACAGCGCCCACCTCGCCGTCGGCAAGGGCAACGACGTTGTCGAGCAAATGGTCGTTTTTTGTCCACTCCAGAGCGGGTGGCTGCCATTTCCCGGACTCCCTTGGTCCATATGTACTGTCTTTATGTGCACCGGGTCAAAATTTGCGTAGGTTTATACATGTCAACGCGCAAAAAACGTAATTATGGTTAATACACGCAAATACGCGTAAATATCCATTGCTCACACCATAAAGACCAAGCATGGCCGTAACTGATCCTTTAAGATTGCATCCGACAAGACAAAGCGGTGCCCTTGCACTTTTGTGGGCGATGACGGCCAAGCGTGCACCCAAGAAGGTTTTCATGCCACGGATCCGTTCATTTTATCTGCTCGGGTGGCTCCTGAGGATGCCGCAGGCATCTTCTTGGGCATCGGTGGCAGAATCCATCTATTCCTGGCAGCCCGCCGCTTGGCGGTTGTGCCACGTCACTGTGGAAATTGCGTTTGAACAAGCGTTGAGGAATATGTGCATTCTTGGCACACTTTCATGGAGAACTGAGGCGTGGTCCAAACGGGTAGCCTTGGCTGGGAATTCACAGCTCGGCGGTGATCCTCTTTGCTTGAGGAGGCTCAGTGACTGCTGCGTGTCTTGCTTCGTTTCCACTCGCCCATCCCTTTTACATTGAATTTGGATCAACTGAAGTATAACGCGTTGAGCTCTAGTAGATTGTTTTCAGCCACGTGGGGCAGATTAAATGACGGCCATGGATTTTGTTTTGGAACAGATGGCCCTTGGCATCAGGATGTGTCTTGGCTTGTATGTGAGTGGAGGTTGAAGAGGATCACGTCAAGCGCGAACAAGTGCCATGTCTGCAGAAGAGACACCTGAACTTGGCGAGGCACATGCCATATCGACGCCATTTATTGCTGCGCATGATTCCCAACTCTGCAGAAAGCGCAGATCACATGCTGACGTGTTCGCTAAATTTCAAGCAAGGTGAATGTCTTGGGATCCCCGCAGACCGTGCACTAAGATGCAGAGATCGGGTAAATTCAAACGGGTACACTTCTCAAGCACCGCACAACTTCAGCCGCAAGACATGATGCAGTGACTACGGCATCGACACATTGACCAACCAAGAATGTGCTCAGACTACTGGTGCTGGGTGACTGAGATGGCTCCGTCAAATTCTGCTGCTGTGTTGTATAGACAGGCCAAACCAGTACCCATGGATGTGGTGCTTGCCATCAATAGTAAGAAAAAACGAAAAGAAAGTATGAAAAGAGGGAAAGTAAAGCATGGGACATAGGCTGCAAAAGGAGGCCAGCGAATCCCCGTGAGTCCCCCGAGTGCATGTTTATTGTGTTAATTGCCTTGCACATAGTGCTGTGTTTTCATCGGAGACACTCCATCATCTTTCGCAATATAGAAAGAATTGTCACCCTGTGTTTCCGCCTACAGTATGACCCGTTTTTCCTCATCTTTTCTTCTCTCCCGTTCCGTTCTGTTCATCATTTTCCTCCACCAAGTCCCCCTTCCATTTCGATGCCTGTCGCGAAGGAACGCCCCACACTCCACCCGCGCCCCTCACATTTCTGAGCGAGTCCCCATTGTCGAACAAGCCACGGGCGGCCACGGACCGCGGGGTACCAGCCATAAACACCGCCCGCAATCCTCACATCCCCGCCCCCTGCAGCCACCCGGCCCTGCCCCCGCGCTGCCGCGCCGAGCCTCGCACCGCGCCGTCGGCCCTTCCACCGCCACCGGCGGCCTGACGACCAGGCCGGGTCATCCCGGTCACACTCACCCCCACTCGCATCGCCGAATCCGGCCTCAGACAGGATGGTGTGGCCCTTTGGGCGCGGGGGCAAATCGGCGGATGCGGACGATGGGCTTGATCAGGACGCGGCTCCCCAGCCCACCGTGGACAACTGGTCGTCCAGGGACTGCAAGATTCAGGTCACGCAGCCCGAGGGCTTCGCGCAGCGCGTGAAGATGCACGCCAAGGTGGACCTGCCGCCGCACATGGTGTTCGACATCCTGGTGGACAAGGACAACGCGCGGTACTTTCGCGGCGTGAAGGGGACCACGTACCGCCGCGTGCTGGAGGACCGCTGGGGGTACCAGAAGGTGGAGGTGGAGCAGGCCGCGGGCTGGCGGTTCCTCTTCCTGTCTGGCGTGTTCTACACCCGGCTGTTCGTGTTCCAGCACAGGCACAAGGGCATCGTGCACTTCAGGCTGGCGCAGCCTGGCTTCATGGAGAAGTTTGAGGGCAACTGGGCTGCACCGGCGATTCAAACGGTGCAGTTTGAACCTGGGGTTTACTCAACCCCGGCCCTTGGGATTTCTGGCCACCCCTAGTACCGTGGGTCAGTCAAAGTACGGTATTCCGAGGTGCCGCCCGCGAGGGCGCCCTCGAGTTTGGCGGGCTTTGGCGGGGCGGCGGAGGGCGGCTATTTAGGCAGCCCCTCGGTCCCCCTCCTCATCTTGTTTCGCTTCGCGCCACTGCGTTGGCACAACCCATAGGCACCGAGTGCCTTGTCCCTCCGGCTACGGCCGAGTCCTTTCTATGAACCGTTCTCCGGCCGAGCAGTGGCTGCACGACCAAGCGGTTCGGTTCAACGACGGTCCGCCTACGGCTTCCCTTGACGAAGTCTGGCTGTCTGACCCCCGGCTCCTACCGCAAGCGGTGACCAACCCGGTGGTCCGACCTCCGGGAGTCCGCTTCCCCGAGTGGTTCGACGTCCGCCGCACCTCCGAAGGCAGGCAGCTCGCGCAGGCCCTGGGCGCCAACTCCGGTTACTTCCAGGAGTACCAGAACTGGGCCCCCTACGTCGCGTGGCAGTTCGACCTCACTGCCGCGCTGATCGACTTCGTGGCGCACCCAGCCTTCCCGCTGCAATTCCGGGAGGCACTCCTGCCATACGTCCACGCCCAAGTGACCATCACGTCGCGCCTTCAGAGCCTGATCCGTCTTCAACAGGTCCACGGCGAGCAGAAGGGAACCTCTCTCGACGGGCTATGGAAAGCGCTCCAGACCAACGTGCGCTTGGGCGCGGTACATCGCCGGTTCTGGGACCCCTTGATCGACGAGCCCCTCGAGCACATCCGCAAGGAGGTCCTCAATCAACAGCTCAAGTTGGCGACGAAGTCCGCGGCGGCTCAACATCAAGCGTAGCTCAATCGCCAACCTTCCGCGGCCTCGCCCCCCGGCGGTCCTTCCTCCGGCGCCAAGCATCAGCGCCCCAAGCCCAAGATGTCCGGCGCCCCATCGGCGCCTCCCAAGCCGACCGCCTAGAGGCCCCGCCCTACGCCCGCCTCCAGGGCCGTCTTGCAGCCTGGCGACGCATCGGCGCCCCCTCCCGGGTGCTTCAATGGATCCATACGGGGGCGCCGCTCCAATGGGGCCCGGGGGGCCCTCCACCCCCTTTCGATCAAGGCGAGTACCCGCTCAGGACCCCGACGGAATGGCAAGCTTGGCGGGAGCTGCGCGACGAGTACCTTCGAACGGGGGCGATCATCCGGACGGAGCCTTCTTCCAACGCCCGGATTTCACGCGCCTTTTTGGTGGCCAAGCCGGCGGAGAACGGGCAGACCAAATACCGTTTGGTCATCGACCTTCGGCGGATCAATCGCCACCTCAAGAAGGTCGGTCTCCGTTATGAGCGCTTGAAGGATTTCGGTTTTCTTTTGAAAAAGCATGACTTTCTGGTGGGCTTTGACGTCAAGAATGCCTACCATCATGTTCGGATGCGCGCCGATCAGGAGCATTTCTTGCTCTTTCGGATGGGTGGTGAAGTTTTCGCCTGTCGGGCGCTGCCGTTTGGCCTCTCCTTGGCCCCCTTTTATTTCACTCATGTCATGCTCGTTGTGGTCCGTTTCTTAAGGACCCCTGCGGCATGTGCACGGGCTGGAACTCGTTTTTGATTTGGTTGCTTAGCGGGTAATGACTCCATTCTCCAGTACTACCTCAAGTACTCGCGGGAGGTGCCCGCGTTGATTTTGGCATATTTGGATGATTTTATTGTGGCCATGTCTGATCCGGTTCATTTGCGGGAATGGTCCCATTTAGTGCGGCGAGTTTTTCAGGCTCTTGGCATTGAGTTCAAGCATTCCAAATGTCAGTGGGATCCGGTGCAACGGAAGACCCATTTGGGTGTGATCATTGACACTACCCGGTGCCAATTTCTGGTGCCTCCGAACAAGGCCGCTGCGATTGCTTCCCGGGCTCGCGCCCTCCTTCACTCGGGCGGGGTAGTGGCGCGACATTTGGCTCAATTCTGTGGGTCTGCCATTTCGTTGTATTTGGCCTTTCCGCTGGCCCGCTTTTTCTTGATGAGTCTGTATGAGTTATTACGAGGGAAACGCTCGTGGCGGGATCGCCTTCGTTTGACCCCCCAAGCCCGCCTGGACCTCTTGGCATGGACAAACATTTCGCGCCTTGCCGGCCGGGCTCTTCACCCGGGTTCGCTGCCCTTTCTGGGCACACTTGCCACGGATGCAAGTCTTACGGGTTGGGGGGCGACGTTTCAGTCTTTGGGCCAGGCGGGGCCCATGCTTGCAAGGGGATTTTTTGATCGGGAGCTTATTCATATTAATGTTCGTGAAATGCAGGCCGTACACTTGGCCCTGCTCAGTTTCTTTCCTCACCGGTATTCCGGGACGACTTCCCGGCGGGTTCGTTTGTTGGTGGACAACCAGGTGGTTCTGCACTGTCTCCTTTCCATGACTACGAGGGCCACCAGTCTCTTGAGGCCCTTACGTCAGTTGAAGGCGGTGTGTACTACGCGCCGGATTCTCCTGGAGCCGGAGTACATTCCCTCGGCAGAGAATGTACTGCCGGACCGGCTTTCCCGTATACGGACCTCGGAGGACTACCGCCTGAATCCGCGCATATTCCAGGAGGTCGCCCGCAGCTTCGGGGCCTGTTCTGTGGACCGATTCGCGTCTGCCCGGAATGCCCTCTGCGCCCAGTTCAACAGTCAGTACTGGGACGTCGGTACGGCAGGAGTGGATGCTTTCCAGCAGGACTGGAGCGGCACCAGGTCCTGGTGCAATCCCCCGTGGAGCCTCCTCGCGAGGCTCGTGTCCTTCCTCGCCTTACGGCCGGAGCTGGAGGCGGTGGTGCTGGCGCCGGACTGGCCGAGCGCGGTGTGGTTTCGCCCGCTCCGAGCGATCGCCCGGGCGGAGATGTTCATTCCCCGCCAGGCCGCCCTGTTTCTCCCCGGCGACCCGAGCCTTCCGGCGTCCCTTCCCCCCCCGCGGTGGAATCTCCGGGCGTTCCATGTGTGCCCGCGCAAGAGGACGCCGCGCCATCTGAGACCGAATCGGAGGAAGCTGTGATTCAGTCGGAAGCCCCGCCGGCCGACCTGCCGGCGGACGACGTTCCTTTGGAGCCGCTGGCGGAGGATGACCCGCTGTACGGCACGGATTTGGATGGCCTACTCCGCGACGATCGCTGCTGGATGGAGCGCCAATTTTTACAGTCCTACACGGAGGCCACTCGACGGACGCTCCAGGCCAAGTTCTCGCGCTTCCAGCGGTTCTGCGAGGAGCACGGCCTCGCCGCCCTCCCCGCCCGGCGGGCCTCGATCTACCGCTACATCCGTTTCCTTCGGGAGGAGGGCAAGGTGGGCGTGCGGTCGTTGCCCCAGTACCTGGCCGCAATTTCGATGATGCATCACGTCGCGGGCCATTTGGGTTTCTCGGCCTTCGACTCGGTCACCCGCATCCTCACCCGCGCTTGGCGACGGGCGGCGCCGGCCCCGGTGCAGCATCGGAGGCCGGTCCCCATTTCCTTGATGCTGCGCATCCTGGAGGTTGGCCTCACCACCGAGGACGGGCCCACCCTTGAGGCGTAGCGGCCCTTTCGACATAACTTCCAATCCCGGGGCCCGGTCGGGTCATTACGATACGATGAGCGGCGTGCGCCTCGGCGGTGGTGATCTTCGCGGCATAAAGACAGGCTGCGCCGGGGGAGGCGACGGCCGTATCATCTGACTTCGCGGAGCACCGAAGTCGTCGACTTCTTTGCGGTGGGCTAACGATTCGCTGATCTGCCTTTGGCGACGGATCAACTGCGCGGCGCCATTTCTGCCGCCTTCCCGGCGACGCCACCCCTTCATCCAAGACCGTGGCCTCCTGGTTCTCGTCCCTCCTCGCGCACTTTCCGGCCCTCGCCCAAGAGCCGTTCACGCATCATGGCCTGCGCGGTGGGGGCGCGTCCAGTTGCTTCGCCTTGGAGGTCGCGGAGCGGCGTATTCGGGATTGGGGTGCGTGGAAGTCAGACGCACTGTGGTCGTACATCGATATTTTTCGTTTACCCACTGAGTGGGATTTTCGGTTGTTCGGTTGGATGACCATCACCGCCCGCGACCTGCATGAGCAGTTCGGGCACATCTTCTGCCCCGGAGGGGCCTCGAGTTCCCGTAGAGTGCCTGGGCAAGTTTAAAGGACGGGAACCTCGGGAATGTGAAAGTTAACGGTGTTTGTAATTATTGTCATGGGGGTACATGACGGGGTGGGCTCAGGAGACCGGTAAGGCAGAAATGAAGTTAACTATCCTGTTAATGGGTTTCTGCCAAGGGCGACGATGGGTGGGCTGCACCGGCGATTCAAACGGTGCAGTTTGAACCTAGGGTTTACTCAACCCCGGCCCTTGGGATTTCTGGCCACCCCTAGTACCGTGGGTCAGTCAAAGTACGGTATTCCGAGGTGCCGCCCGCGAGGGCGCCCTCGAGTTTGGCGGGCTTTGGCGGGGCGGCGGAGGGCGGCTATTTAGGCAGCCCCTCGGTCCCCCTCCTTATCTTGTTTCGCTTCGGGTTAGTTGTGGGATGGAGAGGGAGTTGAGGGAGTGAAGTGCGGGAGAGGGAGTTGACTCATGGGGAGTCACTCACTGAAGTGGCGTTGAAGTATTAGCGAAGCGAATGGGCAAGTTTAAAGGACGGGAACCTCGGGAATGTGAAAGTTAACGGTGTTTGTAATTATTGTCATGGGGGTACATGACGGGGTGGGCTCAGGAGACCGGTAAGGCAGAAGCGAAGGAACGCCCCACACTCCACCCGCGCCCCTCACATTTCTGAGCGAGTCCCCATTGTCGAACAAGCCACGGGCGGCCACGGACCGCGGGGTACCAGCCATAAACACCGCCCGCAATCCTCACATCCCCGCCCCCTGCAGCCACCCGGCCCTGCCCCCGCGCTGCCGCGCCGAGCCTCGCACCGCGCCGTCGGCCCTTCCACCGCCACCGGCGGCCTGACGACCAGGCCGGGTCATCCCGGTCACACTCACCCCCACTCGCATCGCCGAATCCGGCCTCAGACAGGATGGTGTGGCCCTTTGGGCGCGGGGGCAAATCGGCGGATGCGGACGATGGGCTTGATCAGGACGCGGCTCCCCAGCCCACCGTGGACAACTGGTCGTCCAGGGACTGCAAGATTCAGGTCACGCAGCCCGAGGGCTTCGCGCAGCGCGTGAAGATGCACGCCAAGGTGGACCTGCCGCCGCACATGGTGTTCGACATCCTGGTGGACAAGGACAACGCGCGGTACTTTCGCGGCGTGAAGGGGACCACGTACCGCCGCGTGCTGGAGGACCGCTGGGGGTACCAGAAGGTGGAGGTGGAGCAGGCCGCGGGCTGGCGGTTCCTCTTCCTGTCTGGCGTGTTCTACACCCGGCTGTTCGTGTTCCAGCACAGGCACAAGGGCATCGTGCACTTCAGGCTGGCGCAGCCTGGCTTCATGGAGAAGTTTGAGGGCAACTGGGTGGTGCGGCCATTCTGCCAAAGGACGTTGGACTCGCTGGGCAGGGAGCCAACCGCGCTGTCCAGGCTGGGGTCCATTTTCTCGGGCCTTCCGTCGCTGGCGCGGGAGACCGACGCCACCCTGGTGACCCTGGAGCAGTCGGTGAAGCCCAAATACGCGGTGCCGCGGGCGCTGAGCGGGTACATGACCAAGATCTCGGCGGGCGTGCTGCGCGACCTGATGGAGGACCTGAAGAAGGAGGCGGAGAGGGTCAAGAGGGGGGACCCGATCCCGCGGTACCAGATCAAGAAGCTGGAGGCCGCCAGGAGGCTCAAGAAGCACCACCTGAAAGAGACAAGCATGGATACCGCGATGGCGCTGCAGAAGCAGGGGGCGGCGTTGGCGATGGGTGGGAAGGGGGTGGGGTCGATCGTGATCAGCGGCTGGCGGCCGGCCTGGTTTGATCAGGGAGGGGAGTGAGCGATCGGATGGCGCCAGTTGCCGTGGTTCAAACCTGGGATTTGTTGTTGATTTCACAGGGTAGTTGGTGAAAAATGGCTCATGAGTTTGTCGATTGGGATGGAGCACTGGGATTGGCTTTGAGGATTTCAAGGAATGGGACTGTGCATTGGGCTACGAAAGCCGCAGGCCTTGCCACAGGCAAGTTGTGCCTGCCTCTCGACAGCGATGTCAAAGGCACAGTCAACACTTCGTGTAGCATGTGTTTTGATTGCTGAGTTGCAGTTTCCGACGCTAATGCCTGCAAAAGTGGTTGGACCAGATCAGAATCTCCAGGTGGCAGCTGACAATTTTGAATTGTGCAAAAGGTATGGTAAAGGCAACAAGCAGCAGCTCCTTGACTGTCTCTTGACTTGTTGGATGGCACTTGTTGCACAGAGAAAGCAGACCACCAGGCATCTGATGTGCTATGGCAGGCATTCATCCACATATTGATACTTCAGAATTGGCTGTTCTTGTTCCTTTATCCAGGATGTTCATGGCTGTACTGGGTATCTTGAACCAGGGGAGGAAGTCAGGAACAAGATGTTCGATGCTGATTAGAGATGTTGGCAGTGCTGCCCCCTGCATGCTGCATGAGCAGCACAGGTGTATTTGCTTTTCTTTGTGCCATCAGAAAGGTACCCATACTCTTCCACTAGCCTCACTGGCTCCCATTCCCCCAATGCACACACAAGGTACAGAAACAGCATGTTTTTTTCACGTTCCCACAACACTGGGAGCTGGGGGCGTAACCAACTCGCACACTGTGACAAAGACCACACTAAACTGCAGAAATTCTCCTCAAAAGCATTCTGTCAACAAAAACTGCAAGCTTGCATCAACAACATGCATCCTGTGCAGGCAATTATCGGCCACACCCAACAGGAATGTCTTCCCTGGCATGGATTCGCTTCCATCCTATGAACACCCTGAGGCCGCCTTGAGACAAGCACCTCTGGTAGCAGTCATTTTCAAAATTTTTCCAACGCACTCTGGCAGCAGGGAGGCTGCTGTGGAGCTTTCCTTGTTGGTTAACTGGCAGCCCAGTTCTGGCCACTATGTGGGTGCTCTAGGGAAGGCCGTGACGGCAGTGTCGACGACGGGCTGTGCCAGATTGAAAAGGACGATGAAGACAGTGATGCACAATGCAACGAAACCCACCTACAGCAGCCCATGAATCAGTCAGCGAGACTGGCAGTGGAGGAAGGCCCCCGCTGGGGTACAGAGACCTGTGGACTCCTCTTCACCCCTTCTGTTACAACCCAGCCCTAATGGAGAACAAATGGCTGCTGGTATACGACTGCAGCGACATTCTGGCAAAGCGGCACTGTTGTCAGGCAGTTGTTGCTGAAGTGAGTGAATTGGGATACGCAGCATGCAGAGAAGTTGAAAGATAGGGCATGTATGCCAGGTGGCCTTTAACCAGTACCCAATGTATTGCAGATCATCAACAGCAACTATGGTGCGATGGAGTGTGGATGCCAGCTCTGCTGAGTTTTGTCTGTTGACTTGCTCGCTTGTTTCGAAATGGTCCATCCATTTGACTTTTGGACATTTGGGATACTTCTCAGATCACAGTCAGCAGAACAGCAGTTGTGCACAAACAGGGGCTAAAACCCCAGGTTAGTTCCACACCTAGATCTGAGAGGAACCACGCAGAGTCTCAGAACGTTTATTGCTGTGGAAGGCATCTGCCCACATCTAACAGTTGCAAGGGCCCTGTTTTCTCATATGTTCACATTCAAGTCACACCAGACAGATTTCGTACTGTTCAGACTTGATGAATGTGGCGAAACACGATTGCCAGAAAGAACAAGGTTGACAGCTTAGTGCGGTTGCCGCAATGATTGCCTAATTTCGATGCAAGCAATGGAGGCAGTATGTGCTTTTCATGCACTGGCACTCTCGCGCAAACTTCCACCAATCAGCTGACAAAGGTCAGTGTCGTCAGAGATAAGTCCTGCAACACCTCTCCTTGGTGCCAGCCTTCCATGCATTACCCACACTCCGGGCCCTTTAACTTGCAGGATATCGATTTTTCAACTCAAGCCACCAACCAGAGCGCCTATCTCGATTAAGGGGAAACCCAGAAACATGCTGCAACAAACATTGTGAATGGTAATCTCTCCTCCGTCCCCTTGGAGGTGAAAGGACTGTTGTCCGTCATTTCCGAAAACAAATGGTGGCAAAAGATTGACAAGGATCGTTATGGGTTTGCTGTCAGGTGCCAGTACCCACCTTCAGGATGGTGGCGAACAACTCGCTTTCCAGTAGGCCCCCTTTCTTTATGTCATAGCCTTCAACGATCTCCCTCCCGTCGTCATCCTCCGCGGCCAACGTCCTCAAAATCAGCCCCCTTCTAGCGCCTCTTGGCAGCGATCTGACCGCCACGTGGCGACCCTGACCAGGGCACCTTGACGTCACCAGCGACGCAGTCATTCGTCTCTTCGAACTGGGGCGCAACATCTTTTGCACCACGCTCCCGCCAGAGGGCGGGCATGCACAGGCGCGGGCAAGCAAGTCAACTGGTCGGTGGCGCTTCTGACTGTGGTGCCACGTAATCTATGCCGATCAACAAGGCACTGGGATCCCAAACAGACGAATTGGCAATCCCCGGCCATTGGCCCGCAACACAAAAGCGGTACGGGCTCCCGCGCTTCCCGCACCTCCAGAAAATGCCGGCGACCGGAGGTCGCTCGGATCCTCGTGGGCCCTGCGCAGACCCCTCGCCTCGCACACGCGTGCGGGCGGCAGCCCGACGGCCGCCGGGCGCTCAACCGCCAGCCAGCCGCACCAGTGCCCACCATCGCATCTCGCCAAGGGCGCACGCCGCGCCGGTGCCTAATGTACGCGGGGCGGCTCGTGACATGTGCCGTACACCGCACGACATCACAAGCCAACGAAGGTTTTCTTGCCGCGTTTCGTTGCGGCCCGCGTGGCTGGGCTGCGCTTCACGGGAAAAAACCACCCCGGGGAGATGGCGGCAATCGACTGCCGCGCCGGGAGGGCGTGTTGCCATCACCCCGGTAGGTTCCCTTGGGCACAGGCGAACCCCGGCGCCCCACTGTCGCCAAGTGGTCGCGAATTCGGTCGAGCGCATTCCAGGGATCGCGGCAGCGAAGGGGCCGTTGCATTGCGTCATCCGTGGTTGCCTCGCAGATGTTGCCGGCAGCGCGGCCCGGGAAGCTCGTGCCCTGGTCGGCACCGCGTCCCACCGCTGGGAGCTGGGAGCCCCGCACCGGAGCCGGGCCCGCGCCCTGCCGCCTGTGGCGAGCAAGGGCTTCGGGGCGCCCGGCGGGAAGAAGGGGAAGAAGCAGGGCAAGGTGTGTTCTGGGGGCGGGGGCGGATTGCGGCATCCGGGGATCGCGCGCCTTGGGCGCATGAAAATGCTTAGGGACGGGGCTGCAGGGCGTTTCCGACGGGTGGGTGGACCAAACAAAGGGGAAGGGGCTGATCAAATTGCACGGAATGTCAATAGAAGAAAGGGCGGCGATAGCCCCGAATCGTGGCAACGGATATCCACACATGACTGGAGCTTCGCTTTTTGTTCCCTGCATGGTCGTATAGTCGTGCCTCTGGGCCATCAAAATGACAATTGGACTGCAGCCGGGTTGCAGCTTGTGAGTGCGGTGCCCGCTTCCGGTTGGTATATCTGGAAAGATATCGACAAGATTGAAGGGCACTGTCGGGAGCAGGATGGTGCCAATGAGATTCTGAAAATCGTGTGGCTTGCTTGCCTGATTGTTGAATTTAGGATTGGTACCATCAGCTGTTGGCTGGAAACTGCTGTTGGCTTGTTCGCTGGCGCCGCTTTTGTGGCTCCTGGGTTGATATCTGACAGCTTTCAGTGACTTTTATGATACTTTTATGACAGTTAACCCAGGTCCCCTGTGTGCCCAGCACAGTCTGGGAAAATTGTTGCACACCAGAAAGTGGACTCCATGTATCGCCGTGAACTGCAATTCCCAACTCAAGGACATATGGGTGCTGTTCAAACAGCCTTTGGGCGTTATGTGTGGATTGGCTAGCAGCTTGAAGGGCAATGTTGTTGTTTTCTAGCTGGGCTTACCAAGGTATGCATGTTTCCACAATTCAGGTACGATTGCATCCTGTTCATTTGGTGGAAATGTGCCTGCACATTGCATATTCCAAATTTCCGATAACAATGGGGTCCAGTGACTGGGCGCTTGGTTGTCATGGTTCCAATGCTTTGTGACGGGCTTCTGGAAATGTGTGTCAGGTACCTCTTCGTTTCAAGCAGACGCCAGCTATGAAGGTAGATCCTGACAAAGGATGGGAGGAAATGGGAACTGTGGATGGTTTCAAGGTAATACTTCTCCAATGTAATGCCTCCTGCATATGAAACCACACCCCAGTTGCCAGGTGGTATAGTGACTGCAAGCATTGGTGATGGGAGCAACATAGTTTGGCGCACTTGCTTAAATTCACCTAAAATCGGTTCTGAATGGAGCAACACAGCAGCCAAGTCGTATGGCACATGTGTACTCAGCAGTGTTACAAGAAACCACGACCTAAGCACAAGCAGTCAGTATGCATTGCCTTGATGCTGTTGGCAGTGTGATCAGCATTTTCTGACGATTTTTCTCAAGCAAACTAGATGTTAGCATCCAAACGCTGTGACCCTGTGAGTGCGATGAACATTTCTTGCGGTTGTTTCTTGCAAAGCCGCCTTACTGCCACCTGTACATCATTCAACGAGTGGTTGGAAGTTGGGATGTTTGCAACACCTTTGCAGAAACTGACAGAAAAGAGGGGAAAGACAAGGGTTAGGTGCCTTACGTGTAGTTTGCAAACTCACCCCCCAGTGTGCCAAACTGCAATAAGGGCTAGCAGATGAGTACCCATGATTGCAACAGTCTGATTTTTGTTGGCATGTGGTGCCTATCTCATGGATGCTCGGTGGACACACGGCCATGCAGCAGAACTGGCTGACGTTTCATGGACCTTGTCTTGAATTTGAACGATGATGAAGTGTGTTTCGTGTTGGCAGGGCAAGAACACCCAGTCAGTGATCCTTGACTCAGGGGTAGCTTTCGTATTGTACACTGTTGATGGCACTGTCTACTGCTCAGACGCCAATTCAACTGCTTTCAAGTTTCCTTTGTCAGATGCAAAGATAGTTAAAGGTAGGAATAGTGTGGTATTTGGCACAAACCTGCCAAGCAAGTATGCCTTCGGTGTGAGTACACTGCACTCTCAACTTACCAAGCAGTACACAATTCAACCACCGTGCAATTTGCTGTCTGTTACAAGGTATTTTGCTCTAATTGCTGCATCTGGGAAGGAGAGCAGTCCCAACTGAGACGTGATTGAATACATGCCAACAGCATTTTGCTGGTGCATCGATTTGTTGCTGCCACCAATGCCAGCATGGAAAAGGCCCACTGTGCAACGACCCTACCAGTGTAGATGCAGACATGCTTGGGTCCCAGGACTGTGAATGGAAGGACTTGCATGTGTTACAGTCCTCCAAGTGCCGGAGATGAGGCTCATGCATACTATCAGTTCCCCTTATGTGCCACCTTCTCAAATTTGCCTTGCACGATATTCTATCCTGCCAGCTGAACTGGAGACCGAAGATTCAAAAGGCCACCGATGACCACCAGCTGCATCCAGAATCAAACAAGAGAAGAACTCTCAGTGCCCAGTTTGCTTTTATCATGCTGCGCATGCACTAGTATGCTCATCACTGGTGACAAACCTGCTTCACCTTTGTACAATAACCTGCTCTGGCACGAATCTTACGTTGCAATATTGTCGGAGAGATTTTAACGAGACTGCTGGCATACTGCTGCACAAGAAATGGTGCACACACCTTGCCACTGCTTGCCCCACATATGGGTTAAATTCCGAATTTGCTGCAGAACCTGAGGTTGGCAATCTGTTGAGCACATGCCACAGGATGAAATATACTCAAACACCTATCTGCAAGGTAATGAAGAGTGGTAGTTTGAGAGCAGTAGCATTACGATGATGCATCGCAACTTGCCTGTTGTAGGTGATGGTGGCCCTGCTGTTGAGTGCCCACTTGATGGCACCACGTACGACCTGGCGACCGGCAAGGTGTGCAACATTCAGACAGTTGTCAGCAGTCGAATGTTCTGGACTGTCAAGATGGCACTTACATGCATGCAGCTAACACCCCCCCTTTTCTCACACAAGACAGGAGCTATGGGTATGTTCTGGACTGTGTTAGACTCTGTGGCAGTTTCGTTGGCTATTGGCTGTTGTGGCACTGGCACCTTGGCACCCAAATGCTTTGACATATTTTTGCATTGTTGCATGCAATACAGTATCTTCTGGATGTGGTGTAATCTGTGCCATCCCAATGCAAACGAGGTGTTCATGAGGAGAACTGACCTATTGTCAATTCATAGCATCTGCCAAGTTTTTGCCCCATCATAAAGTCCTGACTTCACTGCCATCGCAAAGGCAGCAGTGGCATTCCCTTAGTATCAGTAGTTCATTGACTGACAGCAAGGCAGTTTCCTTTCCATTGGTTTGCAGGTGCTGGCATGGTGCCCCCAAAACAACCCCGTAAGATCCTTATTAGGTAGTCTTAAGGTAAGCTCAAATGGTTCTATGGAGCTCCACACAGCCCTTGGACGTGGTCTGCGTGCCTGGATGACGCTTGTGTCAATTCGAGCACTGTCCAGAGGAAACGTGTTTATCATTGTGTTCACCAGCTTTTGGTTCTGTATTTTGTAAGCCTATTCTCAGCACGATGGTGACGAGCAAACCACACGCTGCTCGATTTTGTGGAGTCGGGGCTTCAGGACTGCTGCTGACAAATTCAGCCTGGGTTGCGTTGAAATCACTACCCTTGTGGCACTTTGGGGTCCGCAGGAAAGGACTCCACTCTGAAACGCCGTCCTCGGTGGGCTCAGTAAGATCCGGAGAATTCCCTAATGATGGGTGCAAGCCACGCAACTTCAACGTCCTGGGATTTCCTGTTCTTATCTGTTTGATGGGGAAGATTGAAGTCAATTGATAAACTCAGAAGTGGTGGCCTGGCCTGATTTTTGATGCAATGTAGTAAATGTGTGCGCTACGAATGCAGTCTCAGGCAAACGCGTTGGTTTGATTCGCATGTGGGACGTGTTGGCAAATGCGTTGGTGTCGGTTCATGGTGGGCCCCGTGGATTCTAATCCAGGATGCGTTCCAGTGCATTCTTTGCAATGGCGCATACAACAGATTGTCATTGGTGGACTTCAGGAAATCGCATTCAAGCGCTCCATTGGTCTCCCTGTCAACAAACAAACCAGTCAATCAAATGATGCTAGCGAATTGGTTGCAACCTCTCCATTGGCTTTCGCTGAGCCTACCATCTCCTGCTCAAGCAAGATTGGCGCATTTAGATGATAATCCTTTCAATCATTTGCGCACCAAAAAACGCACCGGCTTGCACGTTTGAGATGTTGACATGCACGCTTCCGTCAACATTGCCTGTTGGAAAACGTTTGGTCATGTGCCCTCACTCGAATGTGTTATCTGCAAGCAATTGACATCACCATGCGCTCTTGTTTGCAGTCCAAATCGGCCCCTGTGGACTTGGGAGTGTACGAAGTTGCAGTCGCCGACGATGGGACGATTTATGCCAAGATAAAAGGCAACTAAGGGAATGGCTCTTGTTTTTGGATTTATGCGGGAAGGTGCTGACTCAATTGTGGGCGATATGAGAGTTGTAGCACAAGTATAGCGACAAGAATTCCCCACTGGGAACATCCATTGCGAAGTGGGTGGGCGAAGTGGCGGAATGGCTGATTCACGTATTTTGTGCATTTGGGAGGACGGATTGGGAGGTTGATGATGGTCAACAATTTAATTCCTTTTTCCTTACTGAGTGAACAAAAAGCCATCTTGTACAAACTGTAGTTGTGTGATGCTGCCCTCTGGCCGTGCCCTGAGCAGAACACTCAAGGGGCTGGATCTGGCAACAAGAATGGCATGCAAAGTTGTGCTGCACCGCATGCACTTGAAATACTCATGAAGGGCCGATCCAGACCAGCACCGACAGCCTGGACTGAGGCCATTGCAGGCATGCAGCGATAGATGCATCTTCCATGCCACTTGGCATGGAAGGACCATTCAAATGCGTTGGCCAATCCATCCACACGCAGAGAAACTCCCCAGTCCGACACCAGTACAATCGTACATAAAGTTTTGCCCACGATTTGACCGTCGCAATGTCAAGCCAGCAAGGGCAGAAATAGCCAAGTCAGATTCTTTCCACCCATCTACGCAGATAAACTCAGAGAGTCGGAGATCTCCTCCAGAGGTAAAGGCAACAACAATGCTCACTACTGGGATGAACGCCACAGGGTCGCCATGTTATTAACAATCAAAACCATCGGCTCTCCTCCCTTCAGATCTCTTCATGAAGGGGTCTGACCGGACACCACAATCACTCCAGGGGGAAGGGTTGCTGAGAACCGAGGAATGCCCTATTCAGCCGACATTCTCTCACGTCCCTCACTCCACATGTGGAGTACTGTACTCTACTCGTCGACCAAATCTCCCGACATTCTTGGCACACTCTCCGGCGTGGTTGGTTCTTACGCCTTTACATTTTGTCTTCACAGCGTGTCTACGCCGAGAATGCAGTGGACAGAAAACGACTTGTCTTTTTCTCGACAACATCGTTGCTCTCGCCAAGGGCGAGGTGGACGCTTCGTTGCGGGTCCTCCATGGGAGGGGGGGAGAACTGATCATTGTTTGCACCTTCATCATGTAGCCTGGTTGACTCAACCAGGCTTGGTGTTTACTGTGTTGCGGGTGCTGAAGATGGTGAAGGACTGATCATTATACGCGACTTTTATCCTGCAACATGGGTATCCCAACCAACCGTACAAAAGTGTCAAAACAGCTGTAAAACACAGCCCCTTTCGCAAAATGACGTTTTAACGCATAAAAACGTGAACACAAAATGGAGCTGTAAATGGAATAAACATGCATTCAGTAGAACCAACAAGCTCTCTTTCATTTTTGTGCTGCCTCTCAGATAGCGACTTGAAAGACATCTCATTTGGCCATTTCACCGCAGCCGCCTCAAAGAAGCAAGGCTGTTCGGAACGAACAAGCCTGGGCCAGGGCGACGGCCCCCATGACCAGTCGCGGCTTCAGGTCGGTTTGGTTCAGTTCAGTCCAGTCGAGTTGAAGGCAAGAAAGTGGCCTTTAGCTCACCATTTTGACCATGAAAAGCACTGTCCATGTTATGCTCTTTGAAATCCACGTATTGCACAGCGATATCCAGCATCCGCCGATTCCTGACTTCCAAGAAACGACTGTGGATGATAACACAGTCAAACAAGTGTCTTTGCGCGTTGGCTAACAGGGACAAGCAAAAGGTGTCCCTGCGTTGCTATCTCCGTAGTGAAATTTCTGCTTTGAAGCGCCGCAGTGCGGCAATTCCGCGCGGCGCATTCATTCCACATTCCGCCCTTTCTCGACGGGCCCGGCACTGGTGAGCCCCATGATCGGGGGTTGGGGGGCCATTTGCCGCGCGAAATGACCCCGAGTCAAACATCGAAAACCTCGGGCGCGCAGCGCCCAGTGTTCTGGCCACGGCCCCCGCATCCGGCGGATCGTGGAACCCCCTCGTTCCCGGCGTGCCACGGTACGGGGGGCGTTCAGTCGACGTGGAACAAATCCAGCCGGCCGGGGAAGCCGCCCCGGCGCTGCGGGCGCGCCCGGCTGTCGGGGTGCGTGTGCTGACGCCCCCGGCTGCCCGCGCCATTGGCGGGGAACGAAAACGACCGCGGGGAGCCCACTCTGCGCCCCACGCCTCGCCGGCGAACGGCAAGGCGAAAGGGGCGGGTCGCGTGTAGACCTGCTCGCCTCAGGTGGGTTGTCGGGCTGCGGGCTGGAACCGGATCGCGTGGAGCGACTGGTCCAGGCGCCGGGCGCTGGGCTGGGCGGTCAAGAGTTATTGTGGGCGGGTGGTGCCAGCTGCGGCGGGGCTGCTTTGGGCGGGAAGCCGCGTCACGGGGAAGGGGGGGAAGGGGGGCCGCCCGCGCGCAGGCAGCGCGGGGACGGTGATTCTGAGCCTGTGCCGTTTCGTATGACCGCGCTGCGCTGCTTCGGGGGCCGACGGGAGAGGGCCGATTTGCCGGGGACCCCCCTGGAAAAGATACCGGCCTTTGGCCCAGCGGGGGGCGGGAACGGCGATCGGCGCCGCCCTCTCCCCGCGCGCTGGAGCCCTGCGCGAGACTGCCCTGCCCCGGCCGGCGCCCTAGCGCGCCCGGACGCCGTTTCCTGCCCCCGGATGCCCGGCCCGAATTCGCGTGCGCTCTGGCGTTTCGTCGTGCCCGACGGCGGCGGGGCGACTGCGGGAGCCGCGCCTGGCTCGCGATCGCAAGGCGAGGATCCGCTCGGGGCGCGGAGACGCCGACCCGGTCAATAGGGGTCGAGAGCCCTGTGCACGCGTGTGTTTGTGTTTTGGGTCATGGGAGGTGTGGGGAGGGGCCAGCCGATGCATGCGGCCGTTGCTCCCCCGGGCTGACGACCGGGGGGCTGTTTCACGCAGGTGCAGGTGCTCGCCCGCGCCGGCAAGCTGTCGAGGCCATGGCCCAGAAGAGGCGCAGGCCCGGCCCCGGCGGCCCGTCCGCTGGGGCCGCCTCCCCATCCGATCCCGGCCTGCTGGCGGACATCATCGGCAAGACCGTCTTCGTGCCGTCCTCCCACTTCGGCGTGGAGGTGCCCGACATGTTCTACAGGTGCGGGCGCCGCGCGGCGCCCCCGCCCGCCGCCTGTCACGTGGGTCGTCCCCACCGTTCCCTCCACGCCGGTGGCAAAAATAGTCTTCCCCGGAAGTCGGCGGCGGGTTGGGGCAGGCGGCGTCGACCGCGACCACACCTGGGCGGCCTTCGTAGCAGCTGCAGGTGTTCTGGCCCGTCAGCCCTGGGTCCCCTCCAACCCGTCAGACGAGTGACCAGACGCCGCTGGGCCGTGACGTATCATGACTGTCCCCCCCCGTGTGCGTCTCACAGGGCCAAGGTGGTGGGGCGCGAACGCGGCAAACGCGGCGCCGTGACTCTGCGCTTCTTCGAGGACGACGGCAGCCAGTGCTGGCTGCCCGCGGCCGACGTGGCGCGCTGGCTGAGGGACGGCGGCAACGGCGACGGGCGGTGCACAAGCTCGGCCAGCGACACCTACGCCGCCAAGGCGCTCAGCCTGCTGCGGGCGGCGGCCTCGGGCGGCGGCCGGCGTCCCGGGGGCCAACCCGCGCCCGTCGAGAATCCCGAATCTGGGAAGGAGAAGGAGGCGCCTGGAGGGGATCCCGACGTGCCTGCGGATCGCGATGGAGGGCCCAGTGTGGCGGGTGCCAGGGGCTCGGACGCCGGGGGTGCGGGGCCCAGAAACGCGGCGGCGATCGGTGGCAGTGACGGCATGCGCGCTGACGAGGCACTCGCGGACATCCGGGAGCCGTCCTTCTGTCGGGCCCAGGCGGACGGCCGACGGTCTGTCGAACACCACCATCCCGGGATTCAATCCCCCGGGGCCCGTCGGGCGGCCATTGGAGCCGGGAGCGAGTCCCACCCGCAGCCCGTGGCCAGTGGGGCAGTCGAGGTGGAGGGTGTGCCCGCGATGGGCACCGGCGCGGACCTGAGGCTGCTGCCCAACCCCACGCTGGGCCTGGTGGACGGCATCGCTGTCTACGAGCAGCCGCCGACCCTGCCGGTCCCAGCGGTCGCTGCGTCGGCGCCCCCGGATGCGGGGAGAGCCGTAGGGGGAAGGTGCTGCGCCGCTTTCGGGATGAAGGCTCCGGCGGTGGAGACCCGGGGCGCCGGGTGGGAGTCGCCCTCGTTTGGGCCGATCCCGCCGTGTCGGGGGGCCGCGCACAGGCGCGTGGGGCGCGGCGGCAAGTGCACACCTCGGCGACACGTCGGCAATCGGGACGGGGACGTCATCTACATAGACGTGGATCCGCCGGGGCGGACGTCGCGCCCGCCCAGCGGCGACGCTCGCCGGCTCCTCCCCGGCCAGCAGCACTTGCATCAGCACTTGTTGCAGCAGCAGCAGCAGCAGCAGCAGGAGCGCTTGCAGCCGCCGGCCCAGCCGCAGGAGTACGTGGTCGTGGGCTCTAACTGCAGCATGTACAGCCGGAGCGGGGCGCAACACGGAGCCCGAGCCTGCAATCAGGTGGTGTACATGTACCGGTGATCGGCAAGGTTTCGGCGGTCCTTCGGGCGGCTGCTCGGGGACTTGGGGTTGCTGGCCTTTCGGGGGTCCAGTCGTTTAAATGAGGAAGGGGCGGAGCGATGGGGACCGCTCTTGTGAGGGGTGGATCACTCCGCCGAGTGCTGGGCAAACGCGTTGCTGCCAGAGGACTGGACTTGTGTCTCACATTGCCATGGTGCGCGGCCCCTGTAGGGGCCTGAGCACCTCACTGGAGGAGTGTGACACTGCCGGACGAAGGCCGTGGTTGGCGGTGGAGATCGGTGCCGGAGATTCCACAGCGTCCGTGCAAAGGCGCGTTGGGGGCCTTGGCTTGGCGAGGCCATTGGCAACGTGCAGGTAGACGCCTTCCTCATCGAATTCCTGACTGGAATCACAGTCGGCGGCCGCGCCTTGATCGGATTTAATTCTCATTTCATTAGTCGGATAACACAGGGCTAACAGCACATTCGGCTGTTTGCATCACATGTAAATCAGCTGCGCTTCCTACGATTGGTCGTTAGGCAAATATCTGTGTGCTTTTGCCATACCACATTGTTCTTTCTTTATCGTGCTTTGGACTCAAGATTCTGTTTTTGGCGACCTTGCTTCGGAGTTTTGTGGTATATGTGGCATGGCTCGTGAGGACAAGCTCCGCTTGCCCGATGCCATCCATTTCCCGTCCGATAAACACATTGGCAAAGTGTGTTGTAAACGTTCTCACCAATGTTTCAAGGGCCAAAGCCCATTACCGCCAAAATCAACTTGCCTTTTGCTTCGCAGTACAACGCAGGCACTGAATCCCCAGCAATTTATCCACAAAAGTCGTACTTACTCTCGGAGGGCCGGGCGGGTGGGTGCAAAACTAGGTAATTGGCGATCTTTCGGCACCACTCTATTAGGGAAGCTGCCAGCTGAACATGAACAGCTGCCAAAGCACGGCCTTCGAATGCAGGCCTTGATGCTCTTAGAAGCCATTCAAATTTGAGGGCTTTCAAATCTTTGTTTTAACCACTCTCCTAGGACTTTCGGATTTGAAGGCATTGCCAAGAGTCTACTGGCCCTCTGGCCAACGTTCAATTGCAATCTTCGGACCAGAGGGCCCAAATTAATTTGCACTATTGCAAAGAGGTCTGGCTGCCAGAAAACATATTTGGCTGCACTCTTCTCCAGAGTTCTTGAGGCACCCAAAGCGCCCAGCCATTGTACCCATTCAGAATTCTAGCGTGCCTTCCAGAGTGTATCGTAAACCATGACATTAATAAGGTTATAGTTGGCAGGAAGCTTTGAGCTGCACCAGGTCGGACAATTTGTTCGAGTCTGAGCTGCTCAAAAGTGCCCAAAATCTTCCGTTTGTTGCATGCCACCTCGTGCGATATTTTCCCTAATGCCTAACCCGTGTTTCCCATACCAGGTCCCCCAGCTGCCCTCGCCGCTCTGTCCCATTTGGCGACTAATTCGCATTATGGAAACATCTATGCCTGGCAGTAACAGGTGTTCATAATGAGAATTAGTCTCCCAAAAATGATTGATTAGAAAGCAATCATTATATTGCTGAAATCCACCAACAGCCCCAGCTAATATGGCTAACATGGTTTGGCTATTTTGGGCCCTTGCAAATACTTGCAACAGTAGTGTTTTTGGTAGCAGATTTGTATCTTTCGCATTCCTAATCCTGGCAGCAGACTTGTTATTTATGCCGTGAACACAGATCATATTTACGTTTTTACGTGCAAGAAATGCTTTAACATGGTATTTTTAAGCATGGAAATGTTTAAGAATACGTAAATACAGAGTAAATACATAACGACAGTACATACAGCCTTCGAGAGTCCGGGGAGTGGCAGCCAGACGCGCTGGAATTGGCAGAAAATGAGCTATTGTTCCACGCGGTTGTGGCCCTTGCCGTATGCAAAGTCGGCGCTGCGTTACGGGTGCTCGAGAAGGCTTCATCATTGGGCACGACTTTTATCCGCAACATAGGTGCCACTACGATCCGCAGAAATCTAAATACAGCCGCAAAAATAGCCCTTTTGCAAATATACGTTTTGTGCGTAGAAACATAAACGCAAAAACGCAAACGTAAATAACAAGCCTGCTTGGCATGAGGCCAAATGCGCCAACTGTGGCCGCCACCATACGAGGGAACGTTGGACCTCGACGAATCTGGGTTCGGCGGTTCGTTGTGTTAGAAATTTCTAAATTTAAATCAGAACACTCATCTCTAATAGGGTAATTATGCCTATGTGCCTCCAGTATGCCCTTACATCGGTGCTGGTGTACACCAACGCATGCAAAAACAAAGTTGTGTGGTTTTGCTCAAGGAAGAGCGACACCCAACCACATAGCACAAGGTTACTCTAAAGCAACAGAAGCAACGCGCCACGCAGGAGATCTTCAACAACGACACTGCCACCTTTGCATTGGAAACATAGAAGTTGCTGGTCACTTTCGCTGCCGAAGCGACATTGGCAATCTTGAAAACAACCAAATAATGAGACCCCCAACCCCCTCCCCCCCGCCCTTTCCGGAATGAGACTGATGCACCTTGCAACAAATTCAATCTTGTGCCCACCTTTTCCGCAGGCTTGGTACTTATGTTTACGTTTTTGCATTTACGTTTGAATGCGCAAAAATGTAAATTTGCGAAAGGGGCTATTGTTGCGCCTATTTTTACGTTTTTGCGGCTCGTTGGAACACCCAGGCTACATGACAAAAGTCGTGTACAATTACCTGTCCTCCACCATCTCCAACAACCGCAACACAGTGCCCATGCCTGGCCAACAGCACCCTTCCCCGCAATTTTAATCGCATCCACCATAGGACCTAAAGTGGTGCCCGGCACCAGGTGCACGGCTTGGACGTAGCTGGCGGTTGGCACCAAGCTACTGCCACAAATGGCCAGCTCTGTGCACACAAGCCGCGACTTTGTGGTGAACAGATTTCTTCTTAAGCGCCACGCGATGGTGCCCAAACTCCTCCCTGACCTCCTGAGGCAGTTTGCTAGTGTATGCTGGCACGCCAGAGCAAACGATGCCAGCGAGATGGCAGCATCGTCACTCCTCACTGCCCTTCGCGAACTGCTGGCAGTATGCACAGGTGGCTTGCAAGCCTTTCACGCCCTTAATGTGCTTGGCGGACGGCCCATACACAACATGGCCAGAGCAGGGACAGTTGGGCACGGGTTGATCACGCAACACAGGCACAATGTACACGAGCTTTATTTACGTTGTATTTACATATTTTTACGCATTTTTACGGGTAGAAACGTAAAAAATATTTTTGCACGTAATACGTAATGAAATTTGTGTTTACGGTGTAAACAGCTAGCCTGCTTGTCTATCTTGGGCGAATCATTCTCCTCGCTTTGATGGTGCCAAGCTTACGAAAATCACGCATGACAAATGCAAACCGGGTTACAAGCAGCTCAGACGCGCCATCTCATTTTGCACTTGTGCGACATACATTCCATGGATGCGCTCCTGGCCGACTTTGTTGTTGGCAAAACTCATACTTGAACATGTAGCGAGTGTTTTGGGAACAGTAAATTCGGGGCGATATGCACTAGGGAAAAAAGGACCAAATAACACGTGTTGACACGTGTGCAAAGTTTACGGGTCTGGGTTATTTCCGTGTTTTTGGCATGCAGAATACTGACGAAACGCATATATGTGTGTTCGAGAAAAGTGCTGTATGGACCGATTTTTGCCTGTGATGTGTGCCACAAGTGGCGCAAACTTGTATGAGGACAAGCTGGTGAGTCACTGCATCAATGGAATGAACGCCGCAGGCGTTTGCGCGCATGCCAAAAGCCAGGATGCGCAGGGCCGTATTTCCGCAATGTTAAGCAGACATTAGACTGGAACCGAAACTGGGAGCGAGACTGGGGCCGATATTGAGGCCGGCACTGGTACACGGACCGGTCTCTTTTAGGGTTTCTAGTTTTTGGGTTTTTTTTGGATTTTGGGTAGTTTTAGGGTTTAGGTACTTGTGTGGGAACCGGTCCCGGTGCTGTTCTCACGTCTGCGTATTGGGAGCGCCCTCCATGTTCCTCTCCCCACGGTGCGCCGAATCCGCCGCCTGCCGTATTTCCGCATCCGTACTTCCGAGTTTTTTTTACAAACCAGCAGGTACCGCAGCTCTGAGCCCGCCCGAAGCTCGACACGCGCACTCTTGAGTGGGAGCCCGGCCGAATTGGGCGGAAGAAGATTGGAAGAGGCCGGCGTGGCCTCCCGCGGACGCCACAGCCCCCCTCCCCCCCATCGGCAGCGCCCAGGGGCACCGCCGCATGCCACACCACCGCACCGCGGCTGCAGCGGGCGATCCTGGCGCGGGGCTGGGATAATAAATCCGCTCATGGCCTTCCTCCGGGGCGTGGTGGTGGTGCTGATCCCCCCCGAGCCGGGCATCGAGGGTGGGTGTCCGGGGCCGGCCTGGACGGCGACGGGGGCAACCGCGGCGCCGATGGGCTGAAGGCGGCTGCAGCGCGAATTTTGGGGCGTGATCGGCGTTTGTTTTGTTGCGACGCGGCCTGGGGGCGTGTGGGAAACGTGTTTGAGGGGCGTTTGTGGGGCGCAGGGTTCGTGTACGCGGTCAAGGGCGACCTGCAGAAGCTGACCAGCAGATTGGTTTCAGCGGGAATACTTGCGGCCATCGTGCTGGAGTGCGAGGAGGACGACGGAGTGAGTGTGGGCGGGG
>CAJHUC010002269.1:0-70744 GCA_905146915.1 Ostreobium quekettii | reverse complement strand
CCCCACCCCCCAAGGGAAAGGTGCCCACGTCGTCCCGGTATGAAGAAATGGGATTCAGGGGAGTATCCTCTTCACGGGAGCCCAAGGCCGGGCGTTCGGCCGGGGACGAGTGGCTGATTCCGGGGGGGGCTAAGCACAGGCCACCGGAGAGCGGGTTGCCCTGCGGAATTAGTCATTCCGTTTGGTCGGTCCTCCACGGCGGTCGCTTCTGGCAACCATCGCAACACCTCCCACTGGACACGGCGACAATTTGGTGGTGGTGGTGGGGGGGGTTCAAGCGCTCGCAGGGCTGTCCGAAGCTTGGTCCTGACATATCGAGGCGCGGGTTTGCGTATCGTGTCGTATCGGTTGGCGCAGTATCGCTTGACTCATGCGGGGACCGCGGGTCAGTCACATCAGTACATTGACCGTGAGGTCACAGGCTGGAACATAAGCACGGTAGTAAGATCGTGCAGTAGTGAGATCGTACAGCAGTCAGGTTGCACGGTAGGAAAACTGTACATTAGTACGAACGACGACTCGGGAGAGTCGCGCCACGCATGGCCCAAAGCCCGCGGGGTGTGATGCGTGACCAATCTGGTAGCCGCGCTTCGCCAAACTATGTACGCTGGGAGGGGCTGGAAGATGAGCTTGTGCAGGTTGGTGGGGGGTTGGGCAGTGGATCAGCACCTTCAAGGGCTTCAACAATAGTTTGGAAATTTTTGGAATTTTTACAGGACTTAGGGTTCATTTCAGAGTATTTTAGAATGTTGATGCTGAATTCAGAATGTTGAACAAGTTGTTCAATGTCTGGATTCGTACATTGGACAACAGCTTTCAGGGCACAATCCCCCTTGCTCTGAGAAGACGAAATGCAGGTACTTCTCATTCTGTGCCGACACAGGTCTCACGGCTGTCGAGCCCACGCAGTTCAACTCGCGCAAAGCTCAATGCAAACGTCAATCGCAATTAGCCGGGCGGGTCCACGATCAGCGACAAGACTAGGTTGAATAAGACATGAAATTCAATTCAGCAAACTCAACGCAATCAACGTGACTGAGATGCGTTCATAATGTGACGGAGATGCGATGAAAATGTAAATTGTATTTGCATTGATAAAACAGCACAGGCGTGATAAGAATATGGCCGAAATAAAAAGATCGAACACAACCCCCAGTTCGCATGCCCCCGCAGGCGACATGAAAGCGCTGCTGGTCCTCTCCGCGCTCGCCCTCTTGGGCGCCGCCGCCGTCGGCGCCAAATCTCCTTACTACTGGCCCCACGCAGCCCCCAAAATTGATCAACGTGATCGAAATACAAATTCTGATGGAACTGCGCTAAAATGCGACAGAGATGTGATGACAACTTGACAATAGTGTGATAACAAAGTGCCAAAGTTCGCACCCAACCCCCCGTCTGTGTGCCCCGCCCAGTGAACATGAAGGCTGTCCTGATCCTCTCCGCGATCCTGATCCTATTGAGCGCCGCGCCCACCCGCGGTGAATCCCCCTACTACTGGCCTCACGCGTCCCCCAAGTCCAGCGGCTGCGGCTGGGTGGCTTGGCTGGAGTCCTGCCACGGAGGCGGCACCCTTGTCGTCCGCCACTCCCTGGACGACTTCAAGAAGGCCATGTCCGATCAGGGAGACAAGGGGCGGCACCTGACCGCGGTGGACTACGGCGCGGGCACGTGGGTGGGTTTCTTCAGGGACCTGCCGGGTGGCTGGCGGTGGGTGACGCGCAGCAAGTGGCAGGACTTCAAGAAGGAGCTGGACTGGTGGGTGGACGGTCAGCACAGGTTGCACGGCTAATGTGCGGGAGCGCCCTTACACGCAGTATTCGTTATAGCTCGTAATGGTGCCCATTGTGCTTGTTGTGTGGTTATGTTGTTCGTATTCATGTTGTTCGTCTTCATCATAGCTCATTGCGATTGTTCATTGTGTTTGGTTTTGTGGACGTTGGAATTCGTTATTTTCAGGATTCTTTGATTGCTGAGGCTTTAGCGCGTTGTAGCCGAAATGGGTGTTCACGCCGACGAGCGCCCTCTGTGGAGCAATGCCCCGCAGCTGCAATAAATGCATTGTAGAACATTGTGTAGCTTGTAATGCTCACTGATGTTCGTTGCAAGTTGGCTGCCTATTTATTGATAATGATTTTCGCTCCCGTACTGCCCGAAAGAGTATTTTGGGCGTCGGCTGCTCTGCCAACCCTGAAAATGCAAGGTGGCGGCAATTTCGGCAGCAGCTCTGTTGCACATGTAGGACTGCTGGTGTCGTAGTGTTAGTAATACAGCCACTACTTTTCGCAACAGTGATCGATATAAAAAATAGAATCGGCTGAGCTCAGAAATTTGTTTACGAGGCTGCCTGTGGCTATTGCGGCCGTTTTCATCGAGGGTGAGGCTTTGCTGCTCTTGCTGCCGTGGGCTAGACCCTCCTGGGAAAATTGTGTGCGGCGAAGTGGTCGCGGAACTCTGAAGAGTTGGCACTGCCTCTGCGCCGCTGCTCGGCACTGCTTTACTTCTCTTTTCACGCGGAGCAGCATATGGTCACCTATTTGATTGGTTAAATCACAACAGGGTGACGCTGCAGTATAACAACAGGACACGCGGTGCACAGGCACGTGCGGCTCATCGACGCTTGTCAATATCCAGTAACGTGCATGGCCATGATGCTGCACACCCGGTAACGTATGCGAACATGCGTTTAGTGCATTTGCTATTACTTTGGTCATTCAGTCAATCAGGAAAGTCGAATGTGGTGGCGAGAGGAGGTTTGGCCGCATGGCCCTCGTTTCGCTCGCGAATACTAGTGTCCATGAATGACACAGCAAGGATGGCAAGCCGCTCAGCAACTCGTTGGCATCGCTCTGCATTGTTGTACCAGATCTCTTTGCCAACACCAGTTCGTCCCTTGGAACCCCAAACTCGCCTGGGCATCCAACAGGTTGAATTCATCGCATTTCCAAAATTGCTATCCAACCCAGGCGGCTAAAGTAGCTCCGTGGCCAATTAAAAACTCGTCGGGCGGCTCGCCATGCTCGCAGCTCCATAAGCTTCAGCATAGACAACACTACACTACAGCGTGCAAGCAACACGAGGGCATTCCCGACAAATGTGCCGTAAACGTTTTTGAGCGCCCATCTAGGCTCGTCGACGACCACTACGACGCGGAGGCCATGGCCTTCGGCGACGGCGTCTACCTGGGCTGGTTCCGCAAGAACAAGGGCAAGAAGTCCTCCTGGGCGTCGCGCACCAGCTCCTCCAAGTTCCACACGCAGCTGGACGAGAACCTGCATGAGGGCAAGCACATGATATCCGGCCTGTCCAACGGCAAGGACTTCTGGGTGGGCTGGTGGCTGGAGAAGCGCGGCTCCTCCCGCTGGGCGCACGTCTACAGCTACGGGGAGCTGGTCGGCGAGCTGACCCACGGCAAGGATTCCGGGTATTATGTGACGTCCATGGTGCACGGAAACGGTGACTGGATTGTGTGGTGGGAGGAGGAGAAGGGCGGGTGGAGCGGGTGGGCCAGGAGGGGCAGCCACAAGGACTTGAGCGACTGGATTTATGAGAATTATGACGGGCGGTGCGTGACGGGCATTGCCTACGGCTGCGACTGAGGGCTGGTGGTCGGCTTGCGAATCTGGCAGCGGCCGTCTGCTCGTGAATTTTGCTGCGGCCGTGTGTAAGGGGATTTAGGTGTTTACGTCGGTTGGGCTTCCGAAACTCGTACATGGGCTCGTCGAATTGGAGGCTGCGGTCCTTTGGAATCAAACCGAATGCTGTAATTGTAGTTCTTTGGTGCAGATTTCGGGAAGACACAGCGGTGCCCTTGCACCCTATGGGCGACGGGGGGCATGTGTACTTCCCTCGAACTGGAGGCGCGCTTCGGCTCGTCTGTTGAATGGTGTTCGTTTCGTCTAACGTGAGGCGTCCGTCAGATGTTCGATTGGAAGGCGTGCATCAGTGGCAAGATTCAACGTCCTTCATTCGGCGACCGTATTTCGGTCGTCCTTCGTCGATTCGTCAATTCGTCGATTGCTAGGAATCCGTCGGCTGGTGCAACGGGCGTCGCTCGCAGGATGTCGTCTGCAGCCATCACGCTCGATCCCGCAGCACTCAGCTGTGCAACAACGATTGAAAGCGTATCCGACCACTTGGACTGTGCGCACCGTGCGTATCCGCCACATACGCACGTGCTGGCCCTGCGCTATGGGGTCTCCTTCGACTTTTCTTGTCCGTTGGGGGTACGTACCCCCAATCGAGTATACTCGATGGTTGTTGCTGGCAGCCCCAAGGTGCCCCCGGCGAGACGCTGCATTCCACACGCCCAGCCGCCAGCCCTGGCGCTTCTCACAACCGGTCTCCACACACTCGCCGCCAAGCTCGCAAAAGCTTTTCTTCAGGCTGACTGGAGGCGCGCGAGCCCAACCCCACGGCAGGGCCACCGTCCACACGGACGCACTAGCATCTCCCGTCAAATTTGCTGCAAATTTGCATTTCATTTGCATCAAATCTGTTCTGCCGCGCAACGCCAGTCTGGCGCTGGCGCTCCGTGTGCACTGAGCCCCCGCAACACCAGGCTCTGCCCAGTAGGCGCCTCCCATCAAGTAGTGGGGAGGCGAACGTGGTGAACCGAGCAAAAAATGCCTTGCCAAAAGAATGTCGAAGAACGTGTGTCAAGACTGTCAAGTTCAAACGGAGGCAATGGCCAGTGGCGGCAAGGCTTGGGGTGTGGGAAGGTTCGTCGGAAAAAATTGCGTATCCTGCGATATGGGCGCCCGTATCCAGGGATACGGGCTGTAGGAAATAGCAACGTGATGGGGACGGTGGGAATGCAAGCGATCGCTTCTGCAACGCTTGGCCAAAGCCAGGCCTTCTCGGGTGCGAACGGCGTGTTTGCCGTGCTGCGGCGTTGGGCCTCGCAACTTTGACTAGTCAGCGCCGGCGCGGGCGCCCGTTACCAGCTCGAATTACTCTTTCAATCGGTCAGTTTCTGTCAGTCTGTGTACCTTGTAGGCGCAAAGTCATTACACGATCATTGTAGCATGATTATGTAATAATTACGGCAGTGCTGCGACAGTAGATAACGTCCGTCAGTTTGATCGTTCTGGTTTCTGTCATTCCCGCCAAACCCAGCACGCCCGTGCTGTGCTACCAGGTCCGCGGGTCGTGGAGCAACGGCAGCCGTCGGCCAGGCGAGACACGGCGCATCACGACGGCGACGTCATGGCGCGGGTTGGAGGTCTGGTGGTGGGATGCGCGACGAAGGTGCGCGGCGGAACTGTGGGAGGGTGGCGTGGGGTGGGAGGGGTGCGCGGCCATTGGGCAGGTCGCTGGGCGGCTGTTCCGGGCATTTGTGGTCGACGCGATGCTCCTCGCCTGTGTGTGCATCGATCTATGCCAGCTCGCCGCCGACGGGGGCAACGGACTGCAGCTGCTCGCCTCGGCTGTGGATCCCCGCCGCTTCTGATCAGGGTGAGTTCCACCGCAGGGTCCCTTGTGTTGGAATGCTGGGGCGCGGAAGAATTATGTGGCGTTTGGAATCATTCGCAAACTATCAAAGTACCGTGACGCTGCCATGATCGAGGTAAGGCGAGGGCGGTAATGCGGCCATTGTCTGCCAGCCTATGTCCCGGTTTCTCACCCGCTGTGCAACCATACTGGCGAATGCACATAAGGGGGCCTCAGTGGCAAGAGTGTAGCTCACCCCATTCTTCCAAACCGCCTACCCACAGACATGTGACCCACGATCCAATGCAGAAAGGGGATGGTGCATGGTGAATCGTAGCCTGCCTGGCCATCTGCTTGAAGTTGAATGCCCCAGCTGAAAGTGTGTGGAAATCGCCTGAAGGGTAGAGGAGCAGCCTTATTGCTTTGCATATTTGTGTGGAGCATGCATACGTGGCATTCACTGTGGCTTGTGCAGTGCAGCTGCAGGTGCTGAACACACTTCAAGCAAACAACCCTGAAAGGAAGAGGCATGTCAGCAGAAGTGACACCGTTAGTGGTTTTCAGCAGGCTATACGCATGCATGTTGGGAATCGGCTTACCACTGCGGGCTCTGCTGTTGCAGGTACTGTGTGGGCACCCATGAATGTTTTGATTACCGAGGACATATGTGCATGGAGTGTCTTTCTGCTGCTGTGTAGGAGACCTGATGCATCCAGATTCCAGCACGGTGTTCACTGTTGTTTACATTTCCTGCCGGAATGTGGAGATGTGGGCATGGTTTAGAAGTCAAATTATGTGAAGATGTTCGCTGGGGATATTCGCTGTATGGCTGGTGCCCTTTGGTGTTGTTTAAAGTCATTGTGCTGTAGCCATGTGCTATTGTGATGGCATTGTGATCATATCCATGCACTGTTCATCTGACATGGCAAAAAATTTTCCCAGTTCTTGTATTCATGCCACCAACACTTAAGGCACTTACTTGCAGTCTGCGTATGTCCATATGGGCAAGCTTGTCCTTTCGCGGAGGGAAATGATCCAAAAGGTTTCCTCCATTCTGGCCTGCAGCTATTCGAAGGGCTTGGAGCCATCCTGTACGACATCCTGCAGCAGAGTGACTACCATCCAGTTTCCATTACTGTGGTGCATCAGTATGGTCGTCTGTTGCTGGAAGCCATCGCGTACATGGCAGCTTGGTGCATATTGGGGGATGTCAGAGTGTTTCGCACTAATCAGCAAACGGCAGAGCAAGATAGTTTCATGGCAATGTTGCACAGCTTGTTGTGTGTCAGGACAGGTGTGCTGGTGAGTGCTGACAGTGTGCAAGTCTGTGTAGCAGGTGGAGAGGCGGTGACGGCAAGGATGACGTGGTGATGTCGACACATGTGGTGGCCACTCATGGGCTGCTGGTTGAGTGCTGCGTGACAATGCCTGGACTTAATCGGGGTGGCAGTCTGGCGGGCATCGGTGCAAAGGAATGGTTAATTGGAGTTGTATTGTCACTGCATTCATGATAGGTAGTTGCTTCGAGAGCTGATAGGTGGATGATTTGATGGGTAGTTCCTTGGCTAGAGATATGGAAGCAAAATTAATTTCTAGTTGTTGTGAAATCTGTAAAATACTTCATACGTCCCATACTAAATGTCCTCTATGACTTTGGCGCATAACTTCTCCACCACTTCCTCCGTCCCATATTAAATGTCCTCTACGAATTTGGCGCATCATTTCTCCATCACATATTGTAGTTTTTTCAGTGAAATTTTGTTCAAAGCTGTATCTACCTTTTCGGAGTATACGGTCAAAATTTGAAGTCAATCTGTTAAGTATTGATGATTTGCCAGTACTTTGTAGCAAGGGTCCTCTTGCCAGAAACCCATCGGTTTTTCAACGATTTCGCGAAAACGGCCGTTTTCGCCGTTTCGAGGAGCATGCGTTCGTGGCGGCGAAACAGAGCCGCCCATGCAAAACTGTCCACGCTATTGAGACAAAAGATTGGCGTGGTGCTTGCGAGGAAGTGGGACGATAGGAATCGCGTTCTGAAGGCCCTCATCGTGTAGCTCGCCGTAGCTTAGAGCTGAAATTCAGTGCTGGGTTGGTGGACCGGAGCTAACTTCTAGCCCCAAATTTTGGGGGCCACGACTTTTCGTCCCCTGTTGTTGTTGTCAAAACAACATAGGGTGACTCTGAAACCTCCTGACAAGGTGGCGGAGAAGGTGAAGCCCAGCACCGCATTCAGCGGCGGCCGATTGTGGGAATTGTTGTCAGTGCGAAATTGGCAAAATTGGGTTTGTTGTGGAATTTGAAATGGCAGGGCACGAGGCAAGCGGCTAGATGGCTAATGCCATGTTTTTTTTCACAAATGGAGACTAGCTAGATGGTGATGGATAGTGGACAGCACAAAAGAGGTGGTTGTTGGTAGCATCTCATGGATCGTGGGCCAAGCTGCAAGTAATAGGGGACGAGGCCCGTCTGGATGGGGAGGACCCCTGGAGCAACAGATTGATTGAAGATGCCTTCAGGGTCGTCATTCGAGTGAACACCCCGTGGGTCTGGTGCCACATGGCGATGGGTGACGATGAGCAAGTTTCCATTCATCTGGAGGTTCCCCCAACCACATTGAGCGTTGGTTTGGTGGGTGAGGCTCCATGCCAATTCTGACCATCTGATTTCCCAGAAACGAAGCAATCAATCTAGCTTTTGGCAAGGGAAGGTCCCGGTGCAGTAGCCGTCCAGTCCCTAGCCCGGATGACGGCTGACATGCTGGTCGCCCGCTGGGTAGCAGGAACACCGGTTGGAGGTGTGCGAGAATGGGCCCGCATGACTGGGGTTTCGATTGAAGCCCTAGTTTTTCAAATGCTAAACGCTTGGGTCATTGAGTATGACCCCTTGACAAGCGGGGAGACGTGGGGAGAGTCGGGGCCTGTCCCAGTGGGAATTCAGCTTTCAGGCCCTCAAGCTGGAGATGCAATTTGGCACAGTGGCATAACGTGGCATCCGTCAACATACCCACTTTGAGTGGTTGGGCTTTGCTAAACAAATGGAATGGATTGGATTCATGTGAATGCGCCTGCTGATTTAAACAAACCAAATATATGCAAGTGAATCAGGTGCCTGTAATTCAAATGCCTCATGCCATCTTGAGTGGGTCCCGGAGTGAATTCGACATGAGTTATACGTGTTCCGTATGAAGGTTGGCGGCGCCGCAAGAGAGCAAGCATTCCTAGAGCAGCTAAAACAACATGAAATCTCTAAATATGTTAACCTATGGCTGTAGCACCCACAAGGGAGCCTAAAAATAATTAAGCATCATTCCCCGTCTGCAGCTAAAGCAGAAGTTGGTGAAGCCGGTCAACGAGTCATACCGGCCAGACAACCACAATTCCGGTGGAATCCGGAGGACGGGAATAATGCATTGCATGAATGAACCGTCGAAAACAGCACTGGGCATAAGAGGCTTGAGTATATTATATCATGGCTTATAAATTCTGCAATTACACGAGTTGGGATCTAGGCCTCCCGAATGGTGGCCATTTTAGATGATTAATAAAATAGTCATAATATAGCTGATTGCTTGCAAATTCATGACCAAAACCTGAGTGATAACTACAAAGCAAGATGGGCCACTGGCCGAATTCAGTATTTTCCTCATACCTGGAAAGCGAAATACTCATGTTAGATGGATCAACTGCCCTGTGATCTTAGAATTATAAGTCACAGTGCGAAATGAAGCATACTGCAGAAGGCCCTGCAAATCTTATATTGTACCAAAGAAATTCATGAAGACAAATATTTGGATTGCATCAAAAATTGCAGAACTCCTTCATGGACTGTGAACACCCTGAAAACGCCGCTGAGAAAGATGTACAATATCTAAACAAACAAAAAAAAGAATTCTCATGTGCGTGTGATTCTGAATATGAACATCCGCCAGTGAGATGATGCATCGCACCTGCCATAAAAAAATGGTTCCCCATTTTGAGGGCGCAGAAGATGCGGGGGTAAAAGAAAAAGGACAAAAAAAAGAACGGATGGTTGAAAGAATACAAAAGAAAATCAGAAAAGAATGAGGAAGCCGTCAAAACAATAATGTTCCGCCACAACAAGACGCCCGCTCAATGAGAATCACTAAAGGCACAGCCACTATCACAGCCCTGTCAATCGCCCAGGAGTTCTGAGCGTTCTGCTCTTGCACACTCAATAACTTAGCTCATAGGAGCTCACAAGACAAATAAAATCACCACAGCATGCAAATTCAAGCTCAACAAGACAATTGGGGTGTGGTCGAGCGCTGCCGAAGTGAGGCGCAACCCCAGAGCTGAACTTCGCGTTCAAGTTCACCCTATCCGTTCACATTCAGCAAAAAACAAGCAAAGACTGGGCGGCTCAAAGCGAGGCATGAAAAACACGTTCAAACTGCAAAACAACGCTCCACACCTCACTCAGTAGCTCAGTATAATGAGCGTACTAACCATTCGTCGGATGTCACCAACCGATGTTGTCAATGCTCGTTCCTTGCAGTCCGCCGCTGCGCCCCACTCACTCACCAAGCAGCTGGCAATGGAGATGAGTCGTTGAGTCAGCAAAGACAGCGCCCAATGTGAGCGCACGCCTATCAGCCGGTCAACGAGATAGGAAACAAGCTCATGTCGAGCTGTGGGTATGTGCAACGGTGCACAACCCAAAATACAATCGACCCGAAGGGTCAGGAGTCAGAAACACACAGAACCGAACGTGTTCGTTACACCGGTGCTCCCCTTGACAGCGTTTGACCCCCACACGTTCACAGCACATCTATTCTCAACAGAGCACCAGCCATTCCGACCGCAAGAAACAAGAACGGACGGATGGAGGGGCGGAGAGAGAGGCACTCACAACCCAAACAGCCCCTCCTAAATACCCCTGCCAGTTCCAATAGCACTACACTTTCACCAACCCTTGGACAATCCAACAAACACCCTGAGAAAAAGGCTCAGTACCCCTTTCACAAATAGTCCACTTTCTTAGAACTTCTTACTGACATTCTCCAAGTTGACCCTTTCCATAGGGTCACACAATACAACCAAAAAAAGTCACCGTTGAGCACTACAATATCAATCAATATCCATCAGCGCCCCTTGGCAGTACTCCCATCAAAATATACATCATTTTTCCACTCAGGCTGTGAAGAACTAAATGCTGTAGGTTCCTGAAACATCAAATTGGGGGGAATCCCCCGATTGAAGCAAAAAAGATATCTAATGCATTTTTCATCCCAAGTACACCCATAACACCCCATAGTTCTATAGTAGGCGGTGTCCCCCGGCTGCCTTATCCACTCTACCTCCTTCTCACCCATGTGCAACATACGTGCCCTCAGGTGAACTCCCTGCATCATCCAGCTTCCTTCCGGCCCTGGCAGCTCCACCTCCCATTCTGTTGTTATGTAACTTTTCCACCGTGATGCGGCGACCACCCTCCAGTACGCCCGGGTGGCATGCTCCACGATTCCCAACGGCAGCCCCCCGTCTCCCTCGGCGAGGCTGCCCACACACCCCTCTCCGGCCCATGCAAACGGTGCGGGCGGGCCGTCCGGGCCGTCGCGCTCGGCGGCCATCCAAGCATCTCGCTTGGAGATGCTCCGAACGCCCTCACCGCACCAATTCGTGGCAAAGACGTTCTGCCAAGGCCGATCGCCCAACTGGACGTTGGGGATTGCCGCAACCCAGTAGGCTCGGATGGCAAACAACTGGCCGTTTAGATGCCTTACTCGCCACCGAGTTGAGGCGTCAAAAGCTGAGTGGATCCAAAGATGGGGTGTTCCGGGTTCGGAGGCCAAGGCCCATGCCTCCGCTCCGCTGAGCCCATTGCGGCACGCAAGGACTACCTTGCCCCACTTCGTCTAGGCCAACCAAAGGCTCCCCTGGGCCCCTTCGTCCCTGCGTGCACGGATCCACAGATATCCCTGGAGGGAGAGAAAGCACCGCTCCGCCATGGAGCATGGCGGAACCGGAGGGTCCGCCCGCACCGAACGCGAGCGCGTTCGACCCGCCGGCGGAACGTGGGGATGCACTGGCCATGGCGAGGAAGGGCTTCTGACGATCCCTGCACGGTCGGGGAGGCTGGGGTGTTGCAGCTCGCCGAGCAGACCGGGCACAACAGGCGTAAGCGGGGCACGGTCGCAACCCATGGGGACCAGATGCAGGAGGGCGCGTTCACGTCCGATATACAGTACATTACACGAATTGCCAAAAAAAGGCAATCCCCTGTACAATTGCTAAACCATAATGTATTGTCAACAGCCGCACACAACGTCCCATCATGTTCCACAAGACCCTTACACCCTGCCAGTACTTGTCCTGTCAAGGTCCTAGGACCTTTTGCAAAGTTCAGGTCCATTGAAGGGCAACCTCTACGGTCCATGGTCCCCTCAAAACGGACCAGAATTTGGCCTTTTTCTGCGAAAGTCACTCAAAAGATTCTTACAAATAGACCAGCCCTCCATTCAGGGACCCTCACCACGTGCCCTGCACATGCTGTGCCTTTTTGTCCCCGGCTAATAGTACTGGAAAATCTACCATAATCGCATTCTAATCCCAATTCTGTACACCCCAAAGCCATCACTGAAGAACTGTATTGTATCCCGTCAGCCTGCAGGTCCAGCTGACCAGTTTTCGTCCTTTTCCTCAACCAGTTCACAACCCAGTCACAGCCGTCCATGCTGCCCGTAGAGTGCCCTTAAATTGACTTCATTGTTGATCATTCCGGACATTTCTGCTGAGTGACAATGCGAAACAGCGAGATGGAGGATATCTCAACTGTAAATGCATCGATTCATGTGCACTGGAGAGAAGCTGAGCGTGCACACGTTTGCCTTCAACATTCAGCGGCTGCAGGACCGCCAAATGTAACCGTATGTCATGCGGTTCAAGGTAACTTATGCTGAGCAAATTGGCCTTTCCTTTCTCTACGGTTTTCTCTCGATTACAGTGAAGGCCATTTACTTGAGCAGATTGGACTGTAATCGAACAGAAGCTTAAGAAGGAAAGTTAAAACGAGACGGCTGGGCCAAGAACAAGAGATAAAAGGAGAGTTAAAATGAGATGGCTGGGCTCAAAAGAAAAGAATCGAGAGGATTATTGAGTCGGGCCAAGTGCTACAAGGACGGGCAAGGGAACGCTGAGCTGGTACAAGGAGTATGTAGCACGAGCATCTTGGGAAGAGTTCAGCTGGGGCATCACAAAGAATACTAAGCCTGAGAACTACAGAGGATACTAAGCTGGAAACTACAAGGAACGTTCAGCCTGGACACCATTGAAAGATCTGAGATGGAAGACTACGAGGAGCACAAAGGCAGGAAAGCTGAAGAAAACATGGGCCGGGCCAGCAGTTTCATTACATAATTCAGCCCAAAGATACAACGTCTACATCTCGTCGCTCTGTAACTGAACGTTTGGAAGGCACACACATCTCTTACGAGGAGTACTACACCTCTGAACTGCCAAATGAGTGTACCACGCGAAGACTGTGGCAACACGAGAGAACTGCACCCTAATATTGGCTTTGCAGCTGCACTACCGGCCTCAACATCACGGGAGTGCAACACCTACAAGTTATCTTTCAAAGATACCCCTCTCTACAACGACCAAATACCGGGGTACACTGGATCACCGCCCTCTCGAGGACCTGTATCACGGATCTGAACAGCAGCACATCACCTATTCTACATCAGAATGCTGCGGGATCGACCACCCATGCTGGATAACGACTGAGTACAGTACACTAACGTCCAACATATTCGCGAGGAGTACTACGCCTTCAAGCTGCCAATAAGTTGACACCCAATTGGAGAATGCGACATCGATTACTGCTGAAAGTGACACATCATCTGACGATACGAAGAGTACTACGATTTTCATTTACTCCGACTAAAATCTTTCAGATAAGGCATGACATTGCCACCAGCACGGGAGTACTACAACACGTTGCGAGGTGGGACCAACCACGAAAACCTGAAGTTCAATCATTCTACGGGGCGTACTACCTCTCCGAAGCTTGTTACCATGACAGAGATCCGACACGAAACCCTGGAGTTCAATCGTTCTACGGGGCGTACTACCTCTCCAAAGCTCATTGCCACAAGAGAGACACTCTGAAAACCACCAAGAAGACCCGATAGAGTACAGAGTCTACGAGGCTAGAGATTGGTGATGGGGACGTCCTCATTTTGCAAGGGGATGGGCATACGACATATGTCGTATGTGGAAATGTCGCCGTGGAAAGATGGCAACGACGACTGACTGCACTTGGCGAAAGACGTCAAACACAAAATACGTCAATCGCACCAGTCGAAGACAATACTTTGAGGATAGAGCAAACGACATAAACTATTCAAACACACAGCTGCGATGACTACAATGACTACAGGGCTGTCACATCACACAAATTCACGTGGGGGACCGCCAGGACATCGCGGAGTACGGGGAATGCAGCCGCAAGAAGGTTAGGACGACTGCGAGGTCCGGGACGTCATAAAGACGTCGCAGGATTTGGAGTGGACGACGGTCAACACACGATAAGGTACTGAAAGCACCCAGCCACTCGAGGGCCTGGGCCACCAACGCAGTGCCATGGCAGAAGACGTCACCAGGACAACCAGGGGTACACTCAAAACACAACAAACTACTGGGCCAGGACGCCCACACGCAGTCACAGCAACAACGACGGTGCAATCATGAAAGTCGTCATAGGGACACCACTAAGAGGAGGCTTTGGACAACGTAAAGTACTAAAACACAGCACACAGGAGCAGCCATTGTGGCGGAGGCAAGGCATGGCGGAAAGCGTCACAGAAGATTGATAAAAGAGTAACAAAAAAGTGAGGAGTGAATGGCAGGAAGCGTCAGGATGGCAGACGTCACGGCAGGAGCTGCGAAGACATCTTGGCATGGCGAAAGGCGTCGTGGACATGTGGCAAAAGGCGCCAGAAGTCACTGCATCAAGGATTACGACAAAAGCTGGAGCATACAAACGAAGAAGCACCACAGAAGGAACATCATTACAAGTGATTACAGTGCTGCACATACAATGAAATATACAGTGCTTGGCACGAAGAAAGGCTAAGAAAGCGGACCGAATACCCTGAACAATTACTACCCATCTGCGCCCACACTGACGTCTATGGAGATCTCTAAATATATTCATTGTTCTGCGCCATTCTACACTGTTCTACACCACACAACTGACAACCACAGACAATCCCTAATCACTGCACGGCTACATCAAGGAATAAGGGTGCAAATGAAGACTAAATGAAGGCCACTTGGGGCGCCAAGTCAGCTTGAGGAGGCGCTGCCGGGCAGCTGCCTTTGCACCACTTCGGGAGGTATATTGCGGCTCAGAGAAGGGGGCCGACGGCTCGCGATGAGGATGACGCTTGGAGGAAGAAACGGACACCTGAAGAGACACACCAATGATGCTTAGAGGGTCTGTAGAGTGACGAACGAGCGAAGCGACGTGAGGCACTTGTCGTTCTGGGAACCGACACTGGTTAAATTGGGTTGTAAACTATAGAAAATATGGAATGGACATTTGATTGACAGCTGAATGATGACATTTGGTTCTGAACCGTTTAAGCAACACTTCGGGGAGATTTAAGTGCGAGCGCGCAGTGGTTTCCTCCTCTCCCACTGTTCGGAGCAGCAGTTTAACCTCTTGTCTTCTCTCTCTCTCTTTCTCTCTCTCTCTCTATCTCTTTCCTTTGGTGCCTTTGAGGCTCGCAGCCCTTTGGGCGCGTGGCCTCCAGGGCGTCGTGGTTTTCAGCCCCGTCAGGGCTGTGGGCCGTTTGGCTTGAAGCCTTTCGAGGGCTCTGGGCCGTCTTCGAGGTCTGAGGGCCTCTGCAGCCTTGGAGCCGTGAGGCTTCGGGGCGTTCGACCAGGCTACCGTCTGAGCGGCAGCGAGAGACGGTGATTTAAGGGTTCTAACCAGTTTCCTACACGGATTCGCTTTGGGCTCGACTTTTGGCGTTGGTTACGATGTTGGAAGCAGCGCCCACGCAGCTGCGCTTTGCAGCAAACATTCCTGTGTTCGTTTTCCACCTTCCCATTTCACACACAGTGAGTTCCAACGAGTCCTGCAGCTTCCGACGACTTTTGTGACGACTCGACGACTCCACACGCTTCAACTTCCACAAACCGCCGGTCCCCTGGGCCCACCGCCGGCGGCTCGTCTTCGGTCGAGGCAAAAGCTTCCACTCCCAACTGCGCACACCCCACCACCTAGGCATACGACAACGCTGGGCCACCCAGGGGGCCCTGGCCCATGCTTCTGCCCGCCAACCCAGGTCTGGCCAGATAGGACGCTCGGCGGCGCATACAAGCGACCGCCAGCGCCCAACCCAGCATCGCACGGGTCCCCACCTGCTAGCCGGTGGACTCGCCGAGGATCTCCTCTGCCTCGAATCGCCCCACCGGTCAGAGACGAGACTGCGCTGCTCAGCAGGGATGCCCGGCCTTGTCCCGCAAGCGCGCTTCACGTGACCCATGCAGCCCACTGGATTGCGTATCACCAGCCCGGGGAGGGGTAAAACGGGCCCCGGGGGGGTGGGGAGCGGGGTGGGTGAGCCCCGGACGGGCAAGCCATGTGGAGCGTTGCATGGGCGGGTCCGGGGCAGGGTGTGTTGCCATTGTCACGCCCGGGGCCATTGGCATTGAGTCGCGTACACCCCCGGCCATTTGGTTATGAATACCGATCCAATCCCCAACCCACCCAGCGATCTTCGACCCCAAATGCGGTGAGCCACAGCCTTTGGGGCTGGTGATCGGTGAGTGGGGTGGAGTGCCACCCCGGGGGGAGTGGCGTTTCTATGGCATGGCTGCCCGGCCTCTGCGCATGGCCCTTTGCCAGTTTGTCCAGCCGTGGGCTTGTCGGCCGCATGCTTGCGGCGAATTGGCGCGATGCAGCATGTCAGCGGAGGGTTCTGGGGACCCACTTCTGAGGACAGGACGTGAGGCGGCAGTCCTCGCCCCACGGGGAACTCCCCCAGGTGGCCACTGGACGTTGGGTACCAGCAACTTGGGCGTTTGCGCGTGGCGCCTGGCTGGCGACCGTACACATGCCCGTGTCGGGCCATTATGCTGGTGATGATGCTGGTACCCCTCACTGGGTAGCACAACAGCCGGCCCACTCGCGGGTGCCAAGCGGAGGTCGCGCATTCGGAATTGGCCTTCACGGCCTGAGTCCGACTTGGTCAGAATCCCAGCGTTCGGTTAAAAGGGTGGTCCACTTTATACATACATGTTCCCACCTGTACTACCCTTAGAAGGTGTACCCATTGACGGATAGCACCCCCAACTGCCCCTCTGGGCATGACCCCAGATTCGTCATACTGGCCAGCTCCGCCACCAATCAAATCCCTTGAACTCCCCACGAACCTCCTAACCCGTTCATTCACCCCAAATTTGGCACCTCTCCCGCGTTCCTACCTCTAGACCACCCTACCTGGACCCGTCCGCCCGCTGGCCTTCCTAGGGTCCCTGCCCAATACCTACCCATCTCCCACTTACTCTCGCACAGCTGCCCGGTTCCTCTTAACCCTGCCGTCCGACTTCCCTCACTCCCATTCTCATTCCCCCTCGGTCCTAATGATTTCCCCATACTGCCCCAAATCGTCACCGCGCACACTGGCACCACCAATGTAAATGGGAAAGGTCGGGTCGGACTTAACGTATGCCGCATATCCCTGCCATATCCCACGGTAGTATCCACCGCTCAATTTGGGGTCCAATACACGCTTACTAATGCCGGGTAAGTACGGCGCCCAGCATCCCTGCAGGGCCATAGCCAGCCACTCCCTGGGATCCCAGCATGCAAGAAAAATCAACCCCCCTGGGTGGGTTAGCCGTTGAGCCGTGGGTCAGTCGGCCATTGGCCAAATAGGCCGTCCGAAAGAGCGCCGCAGACGATCCGGAGCAGAGGCGAGACAGGGACAGCGTCGGTGAGCGGGGCCCGTCTGAAGTCTAGACAAATTTTGGACGACTGCTGGATGGATTTGATCGTGTGTGCGGTCGCGTTGCAGCTGGCCTGAGTGAGCATAATTGCGCTGGTAGGGAGATAGGAGGGGTGGGGTGGCGGGGACAAGGGGGTGTCAATGTCCATGAGGACAAGAGGGGGGCCAGGATGGCCGATCACGGGGTGCGCACCGCCACCAAGGCGCCGTGCGCTCTCGCATCCCCTAGTGGGATTCTACGTCGCGGCGTCAGGGCACCCTGCCACCGTTTCCCCTCGAGGAGATTCCCAATCGCTTGGCACGCCTCCTGTTCACTGCATGCCGGCCATTCGGGCCGCCTCCTGCGAACCTACCCCACCCCACCCTGACGCTCGGGAAATTCCCCCTTCGGCGCGATCGGCACCTTTGTTGCGGGCGAGTCGAGAGGGACGGCGCTGCTGTCCGGTGAACTGGGTCGACGGCGGTCCACCGCCGGGCACCTTCGAGCCACGGCGTCCCCGTCTGGTTCCACTCCCCTTGTCATCCTTGCCACGGTAGGGGACGTGGTTTCCGTGCAGTCTTGCTCTGCTGGGGTGCCCTTTGTGTGATGTGTTTCTCATTCTCTTTGAAACATACCTTCCCCAACCCAGCCATCCGAACCTCCCACTCCAGGCGTGGATGGAACGGACCATTTCAATGGAGGGATCAACCTTCGCCTGAGCCCATCTGCCCCACGTGGGGCCAGCGGAGCGTTTCCCAACACGCCCCCGTTTTTTTTGGCTGCCGTTGTCTACTTTATGCGTCACTCCGGGCCCGCACCGTGCTCCTGACAGCGGGATTTCCCGCCCGTCGCGGCGCCGATTCGGACTGCCGCTACGCTCGACGAAGGCGCTCGTGGCGTGCCCTCATTTCCGCTCAATCCTTATGACACGCTGAGCTGCCACAACCGAAAAACTGAGCGCCCTCCTCACCCCCCCCCCCAACCCCACCCCACCCCCAAAGGGAAAAGTACCCACGTCGTCCCGGTATGAAGACATGGGATTCAGGGGAGTATCCTCTTGACGGGAGCCCAAGGCCGGGCGTGCAGCCGGGGACGAGTGGCTGATTCCGGGGGGGCTAAGCACAGGCCACCGGAGAGTGGGTTGCCCTGCGGAATTAGTCATCCCGTTTTGTCGGTCCTCCACGGCGGTCGCTTCTGGCAACCATCGCAACACCTCCCACTGGACACGGCGACAATTTGGGGGGGGGGGGGGATTCAAGCGCTCGCAGGGCTGTCCGAAGCTTGGTCCTGACATATCGTGGCGCGGGTTTGCGTATCGTGTCGTATCGGATGGCGCAGTATCGCTTGACTCATGCGGGGACCGCGGGTCAGTCACATCAGTACATTGACCGTGAGGTCACAGGCTGGAACATAAGCACGGTAGTAAGATCGTACAGTAGTGAGATCGTACGGCAGTCAGGTTGCACGGTAGGAAAACTGTACATTAGTACAAACGACGACTCGGGAGAGTCGCGCCACAAATGGCCCAAAGCCCGCGGGGTGTGATGCGTGACCAATCTGGTAGCCGCGCTTCGCCAAAACTATGTACGCTGGGAGGGGCTGGAAGATGAGCTTGTGCAGGTTGGTGGGGGGTTGGGCAGTGGATCAGCACCTTCAAGGGCTTCAACAATAGTTTGGAAATTTTTGGAACTTTTACAGGATTTAGGGTTCATTTCAGAGTATTTTACAATGTTGATGCTGAATTCAGAATGTTGAACAAGTTGTTCAATGTCTGGATTCGTACGTTGGACAACAGCTTTCAGGGCACAATCCCCCTTGCTCTGAGAAGACGAAATGCAGGTACTGCTCATTCTGTGCCGACACAGGTCTCACGGCTGTCCAGCCCACGCAGTTCAACTCGCGGAAAGCTCAATGCAAACGTCAATCACAATTAGCCGGGCGGGTCCACGATCAGCGACAAGACTAGGTTGAATAAGACATGAAATTCAATGCAGCAAACTCAACGCGATCAACGTGACTGAGATGCGTTCATAATGTGACGGAGATGCGATGAAAATGTAAATTGTATTTGCATTGATAAAACAGCACAGGCGTGATAAGAATATGGCCGAAATAAAAAGATCGAACCCAAACCCCAGTTCGCATGCCCCCGCAGGCGACATGAAAGCGCTGCTGGTCCTCTCCGCGCTCGCCCTCTTGGGCGCCGCCGCCGTCCGCGCCAAATCTCCCTACTACTGGCCCCAAAATTGATCAACGTGATCGAAATACAAAATCTGATTGAACTGCCCTAAAATGCGACAAAGATCCGAAGACTACTTGATAATAATGTGATTACATTGTTCCAAAGATCGAACCTAAATCCCGTCTGTGTGCCCCGCCCAGGGAACATGAAGGCTGTCCTGATCCTCTCAGTGATCCTGATCCTATTGAGCGCCGCGCCCACCCGCGGTGAGTCCCCCTACTACTGGCCCCAAGCGTCCCGAAAGTCCAGCGGCTGCGGCTGGGTGGCTTGGCTAGAGTCCTGCCACGGAGGCGGCACCCTTGTCGTCCGCCGCTCCCTCGACGACTTCAAGAAGGCCATGTCCGAGCAGGGAGACAAGGGGCGGCACCTGACCGCGGTGGACTACGGCGCGGGCACGTGGGTGGGTTTCTTCAGGGAGCTGCCGGGTGGCTGGCGGTGGGTGGTGCGCAGCAAGTGGCAGGACTTCAAGAAGGAGCTGAACAGGTCGGTGGGCGGGCAACAAGGATTGGACGGCGAATGGGCGTGAGCGCATTACGCGCAGCTATCATTGTAGCTTGTAATGGTGTTCACTGTTCTTCTTTTGTGCTTATGTTGTTCTTATTGATGTTATTCGTACTCATCATATCTGATTGCGATTTTTCACTGTACTTGCTTCTGTGGACGTTGAATTCGTTGTTTTCAGGATTCTTATGTTGCTGAGGCTTCAGCTCGCTGTGGCCGAAAGGGATGTCCAGGTCGAGGAGGTCCAACGCCCCGCAACTTCTGTTATTGCGTTGTAGATCATTCTGATGCTCATTGATGTTCCTTGCAAAGTGATTGCCTGCTGATTGTTTTTTGGGGGGGGGGACGGGGGGGAGGTTCTTATCTGCCCTTGCTGCCGCGGGATGAAGCCCTCCTGGCAAAATTATGTGTGGCGAAGTGGTCGCAGGATGCCAACACTGGTTTACTTCGCTTTGCACGTGGAGCAGCATATGGTCATCTATTTAGTCAATTAATCACCGCAGAATGATGCTGCAGTATTGACACAGAACCCCCCGATGCACAGGCACGTGCGGACCATCGACGCTTGTTAGTACTCAGTAACGCGCATGGCCGTGATGGCTCACATTCGGTCAAGTATATGAACGTGCGTTCGGTGCATTCGTTGTTACTTTGGTCATTCAGTCAATCAGGAAAATCAAATGGGATTGCAAGAGGTTGTTCGGTTTTATGGTTTCCATTTCGCCCACGAAGTTCAGTATCCATGAATGCAACAGTAAGGCTGACTAGCCGTTCAGTGACTCGTTGGCATTTCTCTACATTGTTATGCCAGCTCTTTTTGCCACACCGATTCGTCGCTCGGGCCGCCAAACTCGCCTGGGTATCCAACCAGTTGAATTCATCCCATTCCCCAAAACGCTGTCCAACCCAGGCGGCTAAAGTAGCTCCGTGGCGGTCCGAAACTCGTGGGGCGGCTCGCCCTGCTCGCATGTGCATAAGCTTCAGCATAAATAACAACACAACATGCAAAAAAAAAGAATGAATTTCCGACATGATCACAAACGGTTTTTAAACGCGCATCCAGGCTCATCATCGACGACTACGACGCGGAGCCCATGGCCTACGGAGACGGCGTCTACCTGGGCTGGTTCCGCAAGAACAAGGGCAAGAAGTCCTCCTGGGCGTCGCGCACCAGCTCCTCCAAATTCCACACGCAGCTGGACGAGAAGCTGCATGAGTGCAAGCACATGACATCGGGCCTGTCTAACGGCAAAGGTGAGTGGGCGGGCTGGTGGGTGGAGAAGGGCGGCTCCTCCCGCTGGGCGCACGTCTATGGTTACGGGGAGTTGGTCGACGAGCTGACCCACGGCAAGGATTCTGGGTACTACGTGGCGTCCATGGTGCACGGAAACGGTGACTGGATTGTGTAGTGGGAGGAAGAGAAGGGCGGGTGGAGTGGATGGGCCAGGAGGGGCAGCCACAAGGACTTGAGCGACTGGATTTATGAGAATCATGACGGGCGGTGCGTGACGGCCGTTGCGTACGGCTGCGACTGAGGGCTGGTGGACGTCTTGCAAATTGGGCAGCGGCCGTCGGCTCGTTAATTTTGCTGCGGCCGTGGGTAAGTGGATTTAGGAGTTCGCGTCGGTTGGGCCTCCGAAACGCGTACATGAACTCGTCGAATTGGAGGCTGCGGTCCTTTGGAGCCGAATTGGATGCTGTAGTTATTGTTCCTTGGTGCGGCCTTCAGGAAGACACAGCGGTGCCCTTGCACCCTATGGGCGACGGCGGGCATGTGTACTTCCCTCGAATTGGAGGCATGCTTCGGATCGTCTGTTGAACGGTGTTCGGTTCGCCTAACGTGAGGCGTCCGTCGGATGTTCGATTGAAGACGTGCATCAATAGCAAGATAGGGCGTCCTTCATTCGGCGACCGTATTTCGGTCGTCGTTCGGGCGTCGTTCGTCGATTCGTCAATTCGTCGATTGCTAGGAATTCGTCGGCTTGCGGAACGGGCGTCGCTCGTGAGGTCTAATCTCGGGAGTTTGTTGTCATTCTGCTGCCTGGCTGAAGCGGCAGTCGTCGGTTTGGGGCCGGATGTGCCGGAGGTTTTTGGCGCAAAGCGGGGTTGAATCTGCGGCACCAAAAGAACGGCTAACCAGGTAAGTTAATAAATGAAAGCGAAACTAAGCAATCTAGCTGAAATGAGACCATGACGAATTTCAGATTCAGTACAATTGGAACAAAAAGTACACGACGCCAGCACCAACATTTTGCGATTTTGGCACCTCAGCGGCACTTGCCCACAGATAACAGACGTCCAAAATGCACGGGGTTTGCTATTGATTCACAAATCACGGACAGCTCATGCACAGTTTCCCACCAGCGAACTCCCACTTGCTTCTAGAGTTTCTGGCGCCGAGCGCCAAGTTTGGCGCAGTGCTATTCATATGTTACTCAGTTTTTGGGAAAAGTGCTACAAGGTCTGTACTTTACAGCATCTGATGGTACTAAAATGCCTTGAAAGGTGTTACGCACGTCACCTGAACCGATCCTTGGGCTCACGATGGACATAGAAATTGAACAGAAACTTTGAGCTTCATTGCAATTTTGCAACTGAATGTTCGCCTGCATTTCCGTCCAGATTGTGCAGCTGGGTGCTTCTGGCAGAGCTTCCCGTGCTCATCGCGCTGGGGCATGAGGTGGGAAGTTCTGCGGTTTTAATATTCAGTCGCAAACATGGACGCGTGGATTGTTGCTGCAATCAGATTGGCATCTATTGTGCCCGTGTGCATTTTAAACATACTGAATCCCAGCATACCGCTTTGGCGCATCTTGACCTCGAACCACTACACAAGCACGCCAGCTTTTTCTTCAAACAACGCTTCTTGCCTAGCCGCATTTTGATCAAAACAAGGCTGGAATCATGTAGGCGGATATCATCATTTACATGCATCTTGATGCCAGCAACTCAGAAGTCCACAAATGTGATTCATCAGCGCCGTTCGCTTGCTCTGCTGCTTGCCACAAGACCATCCTCAGCGCACAGCAATGCGGAGATCAGCGCGCCCCATCCTGCACCCCGAAGGCAAACATGAGATATTGAGCCTAAGTGGCTGCGCCTACAGCTGCATTGGAACGTCGCGATTCCCTCGAGATCTAATGAACGAAGTCCGGAACTGAGCTGAGATGCATAAGACCAGGTGCTGTGATTCTGGAAAGTTGGTGCAAGCTTAGAATGCGAAGGTCGGCCAACTTGTCATATGGAACAGGCTCTTGTCTGTGATTCTTTGAATCCTGTGAAAGTCAGGCGGAATTTGAGCCATTTGTTGCTGATTTTTGGTTCATGACTTCTTTTTTAAATGTTTGTTCGTTTGATTATAATGGCCTCCAATTATAAGTGAGGGCCGTAAGGGGCATAGAAAAATGGAACCTTACCAATAGGCTAGTCATTAGGGTAAAGAATTAGAATAAAACTATGCTATGATGAGGTAAAGGAATATTATGCCTACTATTAAAGGATATTATGTGTGAGGTCCTACAATTAAGTGATGGAGTGAGAATTAAGACTATTGAATGAGAAATTAATGGTTTGTAAGCATACCTTTTGATCTCAAAAGTCGCTTAAGTTGGAATGAGATTTGATACAATAGGAGATATGAGGGAATATAGGCACAACTTTAGAATATTATGGGAATCCACTTATTGTAGAGCTTGGGGGTCGTAGCCTATAAGAGGGGGCCGCCAAGCCATTTTTCAAAGCTTGGCAAGATGTTATGACCTATTCTGGTTAAGTATCTCTTAGTTAGGTTATGACATGTTGTTGTCTTAGTTCGGTAGATAGGCCGGGCTTTGTGGATACAATCTAGCGGGTTACGTTGTTCCCATTTGATTTAGAGTAATTGGTTTCATTAAACTACGATTATATTTGAGGTAACGCTTCCACTGTAACGAATTCTTTCCCGGTTCACGGTCTCCATGCAACCTCCCTCTTGGTACGCGCAATTGGGCGGCACCCTTCGAGGGGCGCCCAACACAAGCACTCCTCTCCATTGCAAGAGCGATCCTCAATCCTCCTTCAAGCTTGTCTTCCAAGACCATGGCCCAAGCTCCAGCATTCCCCGGGTTTGCCAACCCAATAATGCAACTTATTTGCATTCATTGGGAAGAAAATGGCCATGTGAATGCCCTCCGAGTTCGGGGCCATGCCAGGACGGTGACCAATATGCTTACCCATGCAAGTCGCATTGATGTCGAGGTCCGACAATAGGTATTGTTTGGGTTCCCTTACAACGAGGCAACTTCCCATGAATTGGTGCGTCAGAACTGAAAGAGGAAGCGTGAGGAACAAAAGGAGAGGCGAAAGCTTCGGAGTAGGTGTGCGCTTGAGAACGAGGCCAGAAGGGCGGCAAGGGAAGCATGGGCAGCGCAAGAGGAGGAGTAGCGAGGTGTAGAAGCTATAGAAGGAGATCGACAGGAAGCCGATAGCATGCTAGTTGATGATCCTGAGCCAAACTTTGTGATGAGGCCTATTGGGGAGGATGAAAGGTTTCCAAGGATCGGAGGTTGAGGGGACGCTTCCTTCTCATACCTAAGTGGAAAAGGAATATTCTGATGCAATTTAGTATGTTTGAGTTGAAATGCTTTGAAGATGCTGTTGACTATCTATTGAACAATGATTATATAGTTGTTTTTTATACATTTGAAGGTGCATATAGTGTTTTGACATGGTGATTATAAGGGTTCGACTTGGGGTTTACATTATTGTTTAGTGGTGCATTTGTATTGCTTTGGAGCAAGGTGACAGAAGGGAATATGCTAAGCATATTCTTAGGATATCCTTAGAATATCCATAGAAAGATTCTCTGTACAAGGGGTCAAAGTGGGGTATATAAAGAGATGCCTGGGACTCTTTTGCAAATCGAACATACTCGGACCCCATTGTAAGGACCTTCGATCCCACTTTTTGAGTTCATTTTCCATTTATCTCTCCATCTCTGTTCGTACTATTGGGCCCACCATGCCAGAGGCCGGAGCAATGGCTAATGGAATTTGACAAATCCGTGTTTTAGAAGGGTCCAATTCTAGACGGAGTCCTATCAGGCTTCCAACGTGCTCCGAACCTCTCCAGTGACTTTTGAACAATTGAAAGGGTCAGTGAGGCTGGCCAACCTTATGATGCATCCCATCCCTTCATTGGATACGTTATCATTGGATTGCAAAATTCAGGTACTCCAAATATGTGAGCAATCCAATATGGGCCACGCCCGTTACCCTTCCTGACAACCAGGAACCGAGGTCCAACCGCTTCAATGCCACAAGCCTCCCCACGCACTCCATGCCCGCACTAGTCATGCTCAAGCAAAAGCACATACTCCAAACTTGAGGGAAGCTAGGTCCCCAAGTGAGCCAAGCCCGCATTTGTGACAGGAGCGGTACCAACATGATGTTCATACATGATGTTCAAAGCCACAACTGACATACAAGTGCGTAGCTCCATGAAGCTCCCAAAAATTTCTAAGCCCGCATCAGAGATGTGTTCAGCATTGCATAAATTCAAGTGCCACAGGGCAGTCAATGGCCCCAACTCACCAGGTCTTTGCATGTCTATCAGGAGCAATCACCAAGGCCCACACACGCCAATGCCGCCAGCTGTTCCACATACCTCAGATCCTCATCACTGAGCACCAAGTCGGACAAGTCCAGCCACGTCAACTGATGTGAATTTGTCAAGGCTGCCAGTTGTCCACTAAGCTTCCCTTCGCACTCGTGGAATTTCAACACTTTAAGTCCTGTGAATTTCTTCCTAATAACATCAACCACATATTACAATGTCTGGGGCCCTGCTGGATGGGCATGATACTTGTCATTGCCATGATGTTTGCCATTGCAGCATTCACTGTCATCGAAGGCCTCCTTCTCTAGAACTTGTTTCATGCATTCAGAATGGAAAAGGGTAAGTGCCCCCAGTCAGGGGTTGACTCATCTCCCTAGCGGACGTGCGCACATGGATATTATCACATTGGAGGTCACCATCTTTTGCGTCAAGATTCCTTCCTACCTTCTGGTGGCCAATATGGGCCCTAATTTGGAGACGACAGTCCACATATGGGTATGTGCTGAAGATTTGCTGGCACATGAAGGAGGCACAACACAAGAGACACACGTTGTGGAGCATGAAAGCTCTGCAACACTTGAAGAAGATCAGAAGTGCATGCACACTAGACACAATGCTTCGAAGTAGATGCAATAACAAGGACAGTAGTAGCCACAAGCAAACATGGAAAATGCTTGTCAAGGGGCCGCAACATGCACAACTGCATTTCACCTATGGTGTGGAACAGAGTAGATCGTGCAATGTTGGCCAAGGCGTTTACTCATCGCGCACCTGGCGGCAGCACGCTCTTTATGATCTCAGAACAGCCCCTTGCAAACATTATGCCAGCAGTTCATAATTCTTCAATCAAATTTATTGTCAGATATGTGCAGGCTTGTTTTTTAAGTTTACATTTACGTCATTGCTTTTATGTTTTAACGGGTAAAATTTTAAATTTGCTCAAGGACCTATTTTTACGGCTATATTTACGGTTTTTTCGGCTCCCTGGGACACCAGGATACATGAAGAAAGCTGCGCACAACGATCAATCCTCCGCCATTTCCAGCACTCACAACACAATGTCCACCTCGACCATGGCAAGGGCGATGATGGTGCTTAACAAAACCTCGTTTCCTGCCCCTTCCAGGGCGTATGGTTGCTGCTCTCCGGACTCCGTAATTCTTTCTTACTGTCCTTATGTACACTGGGCAGTTTTCACGTTGCATTTACGTATTTTCGCGCAATTTCAGGAATCAAAATGTAAATACAATCAGTTTTTACGGCGTAAAAGTCAAGCCTAGATCTGTGGAAACGCAAGCCACTTGCTTCACTCCCCTTGCTCAGGGCTGCATTATTCCCAAAAATTGCATAGAAAAGGAAAAGGATATGTGTGAAACAAGGATATACCTTTTTCTAAAGAGGAACATGTCTGGATCGGGAACTGGGGAGACCGTCATGCACTGGGATGGGCATCCACTCTTGGCACTTTATTGGAAAACTCGCCACTACTGCAGTGCGGCAGCATAGCACAACGCCGGCGTGATTTTTAATACACAGTACTGAACAATATGCTATAGAACTGCAGTTTGTGCACAATTTTTATGCCTTACTCCAGCACAGCAATCTGCCATGACAAGCGCAAGGGCAGAGCTGCTCAGCAAATTTCCTGTTTGTGCACAATGTTCCCATACACCCTGGTGGGATGATATGACGCACTGATGTAGAAATGTAGTGCTTGCAGCCTTTAGCAATGCCACCACTGAAGCACCTGGCGATTGCCGCCGTACTTTAGAAACCAGCCGGTGTATAACTGTCCAGCGCTTCATTAGTTTTGTTCCACAGCTGGAGTGCACTGCAGGTGCCTACATGGCCTGCCAATATACCAAGTTACAGTGGAGTTACGTTGCTTGCGCACTGCTCTGGGCACCCCGGCCTTCTACTCAATACCATTACCACAACACCAACAATTTTCTTTTACCCATTGTCACAAGCTTCGAAAGCACCATACACAAAATGCTATTTTTTTCCTCACAGACAGGCAGCCTGATTCAATCTACAGTGTTTCAGACAATCAGATCTGCTCGGACCGCCAGACAATGCCTCTTCTGAACAGGGCCCTTCGGCGTTGACGGGCTGCGCAAGGTACACAACTTCCATTCCCTCCAGGGTGCCCTTCCGGGGGCTCAAATTTTGGCAGTCGCCCTCGCGCTTGTGGTTTGCCAAAGCTTCTTGCACTTGTGTATTAAGGAAATTTCAGTTGTCGCGGTCACCAACTCGTCAATTTCGCAGATCGACTTGTGCGTTTGCCCATCGCCGCCATCCATCCTCTGCATGCATCGTCGCGCCCCGATAATCCCTCCCTCAACTCGAGCCACTCAGCGTCGCCTTCTATTCCACCCACAGCGCCCCCTTTCGCCCCCCCCAGGATACACGTGTTGCTCGTACGGCCCACCGTGGTTAATCGCCGTGCTATTTTCCGCCCTGGACTCCTTCCAGCTCACCTCCGATCGCTCGAGGCCGCCGCCGCTCCCACAACAGTCCGCCCCCAGCCGATGGGACCGCCATCACGTCCGTGGTCTGGCGCTTGCATCGCTTTCCATCGGGGCTTGAAGCGTCCAACCCGCAACACTGCCTGCTGGGTGGGGCCCGCAACACTGCCTGCTGGGTGGGGCCCGCAACACTGCCTGCAGGGTGGGGCCAGGCCGCAGATTCTATCGCGCACGGATGTCAGCGGTCCTGCGAATCCGGCGACCGGCGGTTCTTTCGACAATGAGTGCGGCACCGCACCGTACGGTACAATATCGTCAGTACAGTACGATAGTAGGGTACCGTGCAATGCGTACTGTGCACGTTTTCGTGCGTTTGTGTCGTCCGCTCTCCTCTTCTCTTGCAACAGGGGCGCCGACAATGCCGTGTTGATAGCGACTATCATGCGAGCAGCTAATGTGCCGACTAGCCGGTGGGCATCCAAGGGATTAAGACTCGTTGGATCGACACGGGCTCGTTCCATCAACGACTCAGTTGCATTCTGTGTGTTGGGAATGTCTGCATCAGTCAATATTCCAAATGGAATGTACCTGCAGACATGTATGAACCGTAGCGGGGGCTCTCAACACTATGCCGACTATGTTTACATGGTACGAAACCGATTCTCACATGGTTTCAGCTCGTAATGAAAGCTTGTTCGCCAAGTTCAAACAGCACCTTACTTTGTAATCGCCACAGTCTTCCGTGCTGTTGCGGAACTGTGCAGAACCTCCAAAGCCTTCGTACCTGTGCGGGGCCTCCACAAGTTGCCAGGACTGGGCAGGCTACTAAGAGCTGCCCTCATGGTGGTGACCAAGAGGGCGAGGCTTGGGAACGCGTACCTCTGCATGTCGCGCAGTGCATGTGAAGAAACCGCGGGCAACACAAGTACTATCGCGGCTCGGAATTGCAGCCGCGAACAAGGGAATTTGCGCAGCTTCTTTGAGCGTACCAACTGGGGGCTTGGGCCCACGCAACAAGGACGTTGTTTGTGGCGAGAATTTGCAGGAAGACATAGAAACCGCGGTTTCGGCGCAGGCCTTGACTGCTTGATTGTTGTGCACTCCAAGCAAGGCAAACCACGCTAGTGTCGCCTGCAACCTAAGCATATTGGACTCGGCCGGAAGAGCAAGCAAAACAACTAACGATCTGTCAAAATTTTGGGAGCCATACCCGCACCGCCCCCAGCTTTCAAATTGCGGAAAATTTGAACATACTGCTGCGGTATGGCAGCTTTGATGCCTTTTCTGATACTGGCTCTGGCATCCAGTGCCATCTTCGCCTGACGGTATGGGCTTGGCTTTGAACTGATGCATGTCAGTCAGTCTAGGCGATACAACATGCGCCAGGATTGGAGTTGGGATGACAACATGTGGATACCCATCTGTTCGGTACTTGCGACATAAACCCAAATCGTTTTCGTGTTTTAACGCTTAAAAACACTTTCACGCTTTATGCGCAAAAATGCGCAAAAAAGTCGGCAAATACGACGTAAATACGGCCCCATGTACATAACGACAGGATACACAGACGTGGGTAGTCCAGGGAATGGCAATCGGACGCGCTGGAGTGGGTAGAGAACGTTTTTTCCTCGATGCCGTCGTTGCCCTTGTCGAGGGCGACGTGGACAGTGTGTTGCGGTTGCTGGAGATGTCGGAGGACTGACCATTGTACGCGACTTTGGTGCTGTAACCTGAGTGTCCCAATGTGCTGCAAAAAAGTACAAGTAGCCGCAAAAATTGCTCCATCGTAAACGTAAAAGCCAGGCCTGCATCTGTTCATAGTTGCGCAAATGTTCTGAGTCACCTTTCATGTGGTACAGAGTTCCAGACATCTCGGCAAGCAATGAGCGATGCCTCTTGACAGCCACTTGCCTTGTCATTTTCGGCAACACAGCAGCCCCCTGTTTCGTGCTGCCAACGTGCTGCTTCATGAAGCAGCTGATCAGCGCACTCTCGCAAAGTTGTATAATAAAGGTCGGGTGACAAAAATATCCACATCTTAGTTATTCCAGTTGCGTTTCCAATATTCAAATGTTTTCGACAAGGGGGAAATGGCAGTGAAGACATGGATGGGTATGATTGCGTGATGATTGACGGTTGGGCGGGCCATGAACGGAAGATTCTTCTCAACAATAGAGCAACAGGCCCCATGTATCGTGTGAATGTCGATGGGCACTCCGGATCAAAATGTCTGGAAAACATTTGCGGCTCCAACTATTGTCCCAAACGATCGATTTTGGAATATCCTACATATGGCGGCCCCTCCGGGCCCCACTTGCCAAAGCAATCTCCCAAAATATTACTTCCTCCGTCCGGAATTAAATGAAACAGTTTGTTTGAGAGGTCGCATTTATATCAGACACTTGCCCATTTTCCTTCAAAATTGGAGCAGAGCACCCTCTAGAAGCTCAGTAAATGCTGCCAAATTTTTATGGAGAACGGATAAGTACTGGCAATATGACAATACTTTAAGCCCTTGTGACTCCAGCCAAGAACTCGAATCTTCTCAAGGTCTCGCCGAACAGCCCCCCAACGGGGTATTTGATGTTGCGCGGCAGCGCGCAACTGGGGGTGAGAGAAGCCTGCGTGCAACTGGGGGTGAGAGAAGCCTGCCAGTACGGGCGCTCGAAGGCCATTAAGCCTGGACCCAGCACCGGACCCCAAGTACTACGTACTTGGGGTCACACCCGAGCGCCGGTACCTGGGGGTACCCCAGGTACCGGTGGCCACCGCCCTAGTTCCGGTATAGCAACTCTAACCTCTACACTATCGTAACCGTAGCCCTCTTGGGCTGGTTATCGTAGGGGGTTGTCGATACCCCCGGGTACCGGTTAGTGCGGTACATCACTCCCCCCCCCCCATAGTCGCGACCCGCGATGATTGGATGCCCGATGGAAGGGCAGGACTAGGCAATCCGACGCGAGAAGCAGGAGATACTGTGGACAAGGGGGGGGAAGGGCGCCAGTAGCCCGCCGAAGGGGCGGGGGGCAAAGAGAGTGTGGGGGCAACGAACACCAGAGATGAGGTGAGACCTAGCGAGGAGGGAGGGCGATAGGAAACCCCAAGGGCGCGTTGGGAGGCACCAGCAAAGGGGAGCGCCCCCTCCCAAGGCATAATGTAATGACAGGGAGTACGTCCGCTGCAGCAGGGTGAGGAAGAATACAACAGTGGGAGAAGTCAGACCGCGGGGGATCCCCCGGCGGGGAGACGGTGGGGCGTGCCCCGGCCAGGAGGAGAGGCGAGCGAATGTGGCAAACCCAGAAGGACTGCAAGGGGCGCAAGCGAGTGCGCGCGGGGGTGCGGGGGGGTGCTGGCCTATGAGAGACGGCCACCTGGCTCAGCGAGAAGTGCCCAAAACCCGGGAAGGCAAGAGTGGCAGCGTAAGAATAAAGAGTGCAGGGGGAATGGCCCCGAACCAAAAATATGTTGCCGGAACAAGGCCGGGCAGAGAATCAAGAACAACAGTGGGGAGGACGTACCGACCGCCCCAACAGGGACAAGAGGTGTAACAAGGGGCGATGAACAAGGGAGGGGGTGGCATGTCCAGCGCCACCCCCCTCCTACAATCCGTGGAAAACTCTGCATCGCGAACCTCTAGACCCGTACAAAATACTGGGAAACAAATGCGGACACCCTAGAGGGGCCGCAGTGGTACCCAATGCACGCCGCAACCCCTGGACGGTCAGAAAGGGGAGGGCACGGAAAAGAGAAGGGGAGAAGGCCCCCCAGAACACTCCCAAGGGGGGGGAATCAAGCAGCCAGCCGAAGCAGCCAAAGCAAGAGAGGGAACCACCGAGTGTCCCACAACGACCCCCCCGATGAACAGCGGGGAAGGGTGAGCAACGTCATCCAGCTGGCGAGGAGGGCTGCAAAACAAGGCACAAAAGGAAAGGCTCAAGAGGAGCACGTGGAGTAGCCAAGGGCTAGGTCGAAGATAACAGAGGGCGCCGGAGTGGCGGCTGGAACGCCTCCTTAGGAGGGCGAATGAGCGAAGGGTCCTGCTGAGCCTGAAGAGCGAAGCGCTGTAACGCTTCCTCACAATGGGTGAGGTTGCAGAGAGGCTCCCAAGAATTGTGACCCATGCCATAACCCTTCCATTTGACCAAGTAGTAGGGCTGGCTGGTCCGCCCACGCTGGACTATGGTCTTCTGGAGGAGGGCCTTGACCTCATATTCGAGCTCCTCATCCAAAAGGACAGGGGGAGGGGGGAGGCGGCAACACCGAATGGCCCTGGATGTACCGGCGAAGCAGGGAGACATGGAAAACCGGGTGCAACCGGCGCAGGGCGACGGGCAGATCCAGCCAGAAGGCAACGGGGTTGATGCGCGTCTGAATCCGAAACGGCCCCAGCCACTTGGGCAAGAGTTTCTTGGTACCGAGGTGTTTCAGGTGGAGGTTCTGGGTGGACAAAAGCACCAGATCCCCCACCTGAAATGACTCTACCTTCCGGCAAAGATCTGCCCAGTGCTTCATGCGCTGTTGTGCATTCTGCAAACACTGCTTAGTGCGGCATAACGCGGCTTCCCAATCCTAAAGAAAGGCAGGCACACAGGGGATTGGAGGCAAGTGGGCTTGAGCCCAAGCCTTGGCGAACCGACGCTGGGGACCGCGGCCATTGCTACGAAGGGGCAGCGAGGTGCGCTGTTTGAGAGGTAGTGACTGGGAGAAAAGGGGTCTGAGGATGGTGCTCATAGTTGAGAAAGAAAGGGGAGAAACCTATACTCTCTTGTTTCGCATTATTAATTACGAACTCAGCGCAAGAGAGGAGGCGATCCCAATCAGTACGGGCAGCCCCAATATATCTCTGCAGCATGTCCTCCAAGGTGCAGTTCGTGCGCTCTGTCTGCCCATCAGTCTGGGGGTGATAGGCAGAGGAGAGGTGAGACTGCACGCCAAGGCGGTACAATAAGGCCTGCCAGAAGGCCGAAGTAAACTGCGGACCCCGATCCGAGATGATGGACTCGGGAATCCCATGGTAACGATGAACACGCTCCATGAAGATGTCGGCCAGGCCAGCAGCATCAATCACACTATGAGTGGGCTCAATATAGACCATTTTGGTCAAGCGATCCACAAAAACGACGATGGCGTCATAGTGAGGGAAAGAAGTGGTACGAGGGAGCTGGACAATCAAGTCCATGGAGATGCTCGCCCACTCATGATCTGGAATGGGGAGAGGCTGCAATTCCCCGTTGGAGGGATCGGCACGCGGCTTGGAGACCTGGCAAGTATGACAACCTGCCATGAACGCCGCAATGTCCCTACGGCTATGGGGCCAGTAATAGTAACGGTGAACAAAATCGACCGTCTTTGTCTCCCCGAAGTGACCAGCATAGGAGGGGCAGTGACCCGCCTCCATTATGCACAACCGCATAGAAGGAGGCACGAAGACCTGATCGCCGTGGTACCACAGGGGGCCATGGTGGACCAACCGATAGCGAGCGACATCGCGCTGCAGATCCGCGTAAGCCGCACAGGCGTCCGCCAGTTTCTGGGCGAGGCCAGTGAGGTGTGGGCTAGTGCAGGAGGGCCGAGACAAAGCCACAATGAACGCAACCGGAGGAGGAGGGATGGCGGGGGTGGACGGAGAGGATGACGCTAGCACGGTAGGGGAGTCAGTGGTCGGGTCAAGGGCCGGATGCCGACTTAAAGGGTCGGCGCAGTTGATTCTGCCTGGGCGATATTCCCAGACAAAATCGAACTGCTGAAGGAACTCCGACCAATGCGCCTGGCGGGAGCTAAGGTGAACCTGGGACTTCAGGTACGTCAAGGGGCAATGGTCCGTGACGACCCGAAAAGAGGCCCCCTCAAGAAAGCAGCGCCATACGCGAAGGGCGTGGACAACCGCCAGGAGCTCGCGCTCGGTGGTGGAGTAATTAACCTCCGCCTTCCTGAGCTTGCGGGACTCAAACGCAATGGGTTGCCCATGCTGGAGGAGGGCGGCCCCAAGCGCATAGCCCGAGGCATCTGCGACAACCTCAAAAGGTTGGGAGAATACGGGCATGCGGAGGAGGGGGCCCGAAGTGAGGGCCTCCTTGACCCAATCAAAAGCCGTCTGCTCCGGCTCACCCCAACGGAAGGTGTGCTTCTCCCGGGTGAGCACTACCAAGGGACCCACCATGTGGGAAAACCCGCGGAGGAATTTACGGAAATAGTTGGCAAGGCCAAGGAATTGGCGGACCTGGCGGGGGGTCCGAGGGCGAGGCCAGTCACGGACAGCGGCGACCTTGGCGGGATTCACCCTGATCCCGTCAGCCGAGACAATGTGCCCCAGGTATTGAATGGAGGCGGCGTTGAAGCGACACTTCTCCAAGCGGGCGACGAGCTGATGCTCGCGCAACTTCTCCAAGACTTGGGTCAGGTGGACCTCATGCTCCGCAGCGGAGCGGGAGAAGATCAGGATGTCGTCTAAGTAAACCAGGACGAACTGGCCCAAATAGGGGCCAAATATGCAGTTCATCATGGACTGGAAAACCGCGGGGGCGTTTGTGAGGCCGAACGGGAGGACCCGAAACTCATAACTGCCGAAGGGGGTCTTAAAGGCCATCTTCGGGCAGTCGGTGTCCTGGATGCGAACCTGGTAATAGCCCTGCATCAAGTCAAGGGAGGAGAAAACGCGAGCCCCAACAAGCATGTTCAACATATCGTCGATCCGGGGAATCGGGTAATGGTTATGGACCGTCAACTTGTTCAGGGCACGGTAATCGACGCACATGCGGAGCGCCCCATTCGCCTTGCGCACAAAAAGGACTGGAAAACCCTAGGGGCTGGTGCTGGGGCGAATGAGCTGGCGCTCGACCAGGTACTGAAGTTGGGCTTTCATCCCCTCCAGCTCAGGGCGCGAATAGCGAAACATGGCCCGGTTGACAGGGGCAGCATTGTCAACTAAGGAAATAGCGACGTCCTCCGGGCGACAGGGAGGGAGGCAAGGCAGAGCATCCTAGAAAACCTCAGAAAAACGATCCAAAATGCGCTGAATGTGCACGGGATCAGCCTGGGCCGAGGAGGCTGGAGGGGCAATGATCGGCCCGTCCCCCGTAGCGCCGGGGGCGTCAGGCTCCAGATCCATCAGATCAGTAGGGTGGAGGACTGCCAGAAAAGCCGCGCAGTGCTTCCGCAGAGCCCGTTTGGTGTGAAGGTAGTTCAGCAACGGGGGCGGAGGGGCCGGAGCGACCGGGGCGTTGGCAGAGGCCGAGGGGGCAGAGGTGGGGCGAGGGAGCCAGGAGGAAGCCGAGGTAGGGGCCATCTGAAGGGTGATGAAGCGATCATGAACGTCATCACGCAAGATCACAGACCGGGCCCCATAGTCGATCGTCACACGACGACGGAGGAGCCAACCATCGCCAAGAATCAGATCAATGCCAGGGGTCATCTGGAGAACGACACAACGCAACCGTTCCCGATAGGCCTTGATCTGGACAGTGAGTACCATCTCCCCCACGATAGGAGCGGTGTGGCCAGAAGCCACCTGCACCTCGACGTCAGCGAGAGGGGTATAAGAAATCCCATTTTGTTTGCAGAATTGCTGCGAGAGGTAATGGGTACCCTGGGCGCCGGTGTCAAGGAGGCACTGAGCAGGAGCGCCGGCAATACGGCCCAGAAGACAAAGGGCCAAGCGGCCCTCATCAGTCTGGCGAGCAGAACAGATGGCGGGCCGGGGAGGGTCATAAAAGACGTTCACCCCCCAAGGAATGCCCCGAAGGGGGGTGCGCGATCCGCCCGTACAAGGGGCGGTAAAGAGGGGCGTCCCCTACTCGTACTGAGCCACCAAATACATGCCACGAAGACCTGGGTGCGCGGCCTTGCACCAAGCGGGCACTAGGATACAGGCACAGGTGTCCTGCGGGGAGCCGCGCTTTCTCGGCAAGGTAGTGGTCAATGAACTCATCCATTCAGCTGAACGGGGGATTGAGCCAGATATGGTGGCCTGCCAGAGACTCCCGAAGGAAATCCCGGGTGGGGGAGCAGAAGTTCGGGACCATGGCATTCCGACCGAGGGGATCAGCACAGGCGTTAAGAGTAAAGGGACGGCCTACCCGCTGCGCAATGCGCACAAACTCAGGGCGCAAGATGGCGCGATCCTTGCGATTCCACCAATCCCGACGAGCCAGAGAGGGCCCGGGCGAGCAAGGCGCGCCTGAAACGGGAGGCGGGTGAGGCGAGGAGGGCCGAGCCGCACAACCCGAGCGGGGACGACCGTGGGTGATCAGGTCAGACTGGATCAAGCGCCAAGGCCGAGTAGCGGTCGCGGGGGGCGTGCCGGGAACGATTGCCGTAAGAAGAGGCAGGTTGCGCAGGGCGGCAGGGGGTTCAATTGGGGCCGAAGAAACGGCCTCCAATGAAGAGAGTGGGAGCAAACTCGACAGAGGGTCACGGCCAGGGAGAGAGGATGCAGGACCTTCGAGAGACAGAGAGGGAGGCACAGAATAGGGAGGAAGAGCAGACAAGGGGGGAAGGGGGGGGAGCGAAAAGGAAGCAAGCTCCCCCTGAGGATCCACATTAGAACAGCAAGGCAAGAGAGGCGGATGAGGAAACCCCAAGGACAAGGAAGGTGGGTGGGAAGCAGGAGTCGCACCCACGCCCAACAGGGGCGCCACCAGCCCAAGTGGGACAGACAACCGAGAGCCCCACTGGGGAAATGCGGGGAGACTCACCAACCAATCAGGAGGGGGCAAGCGGCGACGGTGATCCCGCTGGAAGGCACAATGAGGTGGATCGCTCCTCCTGTGGGGCTGGGTGTACTCCTCCCAGCAACAGACGCAGGCGCCATGTGGTCCACGGGCGCGGGTGGCCAGCCAGAGGGCGTGGGGGAGTCGACCAGCCAGAGTCACACCCTCAACCGGATCGCCAGGCGGAAGGTCGGATCCCCGGCGGCTGCAAATCGGAGGGCGAGAAGGATCCGCACCATCAAAGGGGCACTTACGCCCTATGAGGAATCGATCACCTGGACGATCACGCACTGCCAAGGAACGAGAGGAACCAGAGCGACTGGGAATGCGGCCCAGGGCAGGATCATGATGAATGAACGACCACAACAACTGCCAGAACTGCTGATGCGATTGCGCCCCCCAAGCCTGACCCGCAGGGTCGGCCAACAAACGTGCGCGGAGCGGTTCAAGGAGGCCGCTGTAAACCCAGAAGATTCGGTCGATCTCTGGGACAGCAGCGCCCCCGGCGCCCCGCTCACCGAAAAGCATGTCCATGCGGGTGAGAAATTCAAAGACGGTGGCAGGGGGCCGGGCGGCCAACTCCTGGATCTGGAGTGTTGGTGTTACGCGCACCGGCCTGATGTGGGGGACGCCCTACTAATGGTCCTTAGTGTGGGGGACGCCCTGCCCAAGATCATATTGTATTCCTTATCCCACGGTAACTATTATACTTATATGGATATGGGAGTAGGAGGGGTGGTCCCACCTAGGTGCCCTATAAGGACCTAGGTACCCGGCAAGGTGGGTCTGTGGCTCAAAGAGGGCAGGAACCCCACACCCATAGACTTTTCGTATCATTTGGTTTCGGAGCCACCTGAGGGTGGCGACCACGCTTCCGCCTGGGCGGACGAGCAAGCTCGAAGCGACGGGTTCCCTCCCCGGTCTCCTCAATGGAGGCCGAGGAATCGGACACGTCTACCCGTAAGGGTACCCCCAATGCGTCGGGAGAGATGGGAACACCCCGGGAGGGGACACCGACCTCGGTTGGTGATATTAAAGCCCAGGATGGGCAAGGAGGAGAACAAGTCCGGGAGGACAAGGCTGGACCCTCCACAGCCACTTCGGCACCCGTAAGGGAAGATGAACCGATGAGCAAAGCGGGTGCCCCACCGATGGCGGAGAAGAAACAAGAGCAAGATCAGGGGACCATGGCAGCGTTGCTGCAGACCCCTGGTATCATGGAGCTCTTGGAGCAAGTGGCGGATGCTGTGGCCCAGAAGGCGAGGGCGAAGCGGGATGAAGAGACCGCTGAGAGAATCGCCTCACTGGAGATCGCCGTCAACAAGGCCAAGAAAGAAGCTCGAGAAAAAGAGGTGGCCATGAAGAAGGCGAAGCAGCAGAGCCGCGAGGCAGAAGAAGCCAAAACCTCCGCCGAAGACCACGTCAAGGCGTTGAGCAACCATCTCTTGAAGCAAAAGCAGCGGGCACAGGAGGCAGAGGAGAAAAGCGCCCAACAAGTGGCGCCGGCCGTGAGGGCCCCCAGTCCATCGGAGCTGCCCATGCCAACCATTCCAGAGGAAGACTAGAAGGTTGCTGGCAAGCAGTACCTGTTGTGGAGCTACTTGGGGACAGGCAGTTAATGGCGTTTTCTGCAATTATATTACGTAATCTCGCTGAGTCATCCTTCTCTACGGTTTTATTATGACTTCCTGGTTCCAACGCTTCGTTCAGCACTCAGTTCTGAGGAGTATGGAGGAAGATACGGCCTCGTGAAGACGTAGTACTGAGAGGCCGGGTGCTGGGTGGGAATGTTTGGAATTAGAGCTAGATTAGGATTGATTATAGGTGACCGGGGGCGCTGGGACACGGTCCGTACATTACACTGAGCTGTCATGTTTGATGTGACGCGATGGACCCGCGACCGGGCATCGCGCAGGTACATTGGATGCGCGCATCGCGAGTGTCAGACTGTAACCGCATTCGGGCCCCCTCTCTGCCCCGCCGCGAGGCAGCGAACCACCGTCCCCCGCCGCGAATCCACCGCCTGCGCACGGCAGGCTTCGGGGAAGGTCCCCGAGCATCCCAAGGGCCCACCGCGCTACCGAAGAAACGAGCACCCCGCCAACGCCCGCCGGAATCGCCGGCGGAGAGGCGCGGCATCGAGGCCGCGCCATCGGGTGCGGCGACCGCCCCCACACTCCGGAAACCAGCGGCCGCCCGCGGGCCGCAACAAGTGGTTTCGGAGCGGGAGCAGGAGAGCGTGTACATCAGAGCTGGTTCAGTAGAGGCAGTTGCAGGATCAGGGAGGTTACTGGACCAGAACAGAGGTTGAGTATGGCTGACACCACTCGACTACCGAGGTCAGAGTCACGCTCTTCAGGGGATTCTCATTGTTCTCGTTCGCCAGGTGCATCTACAGAGGCTGCACCATTGATGACCAGATCTATACGTAGAGAGGAAATAAATTCTGGGGTATTTGACGTGACAATAAAACCCCGCAACCCACCTACATTCTCAGGACGGACACAGGAGGACCCAGAGATGTGGGTTGGGCAGGTATCGAACTTCTTTCGCCTGGTGGGAGGGCCACCACAGAAGCAGGTTGCATATGCTTCGACATTGCTACAGGGTATTGCACAGACTTGGTGGCAACGGAAGGTCAAGGCTTGGGAATACCCCAAGGATTGGGAAGCCTTTGCACAACAGCTGATCCGCAGGTTTAAGAATACGAACAAGGCGGATTCTGCAATGGCTGCCCTGATGAACATAAAACAGAGGAAGGCAGAGAGCACCCATGATTTCATCAGCAGATTCGAGGCGGAGCTGGATAAAGTGGATACGTATGATGAATCGTGGGTACTGAGGATGTTCATTTGGGGTCTTCCCCAAAACCAGGCGATGCTAGTATCCCAGGGAAAACCATCACGACTGAGTCAGGCTTTCCACTTGGCCAGGGATGCTGCCTTGGCCGCCCAGATGGCGAGGCGCCCAGGAACAAGTGGAAAAACAGAGGGTAGCAGCAGTCAGAAGGGCCAAGGACGTGGTCAGGGTAAATCTACAGGCCAGCACAGTGGGACAGGGCAGAGTTCGATGCCTAACAGAGTATACAAGGCGCAGGGCTATCATGTGCAGTATGGGGCAAGACATCGTGGCAGGGGGCAAGCTGGTAGGCCTCCCGTCCCACCACAGCCAGCATTTGTTGTGAGACAGCCTGCACAACAACTGGCCAGTGGATCTGGACAGAGGGGACGAGGACAGGGTAACCAGAGGAGGCCCCGGGCAGCAGTCATAGCTGCCCAAGTTGATCAGGGGGATGGCTGGTCATCAGGACCAGGAGGCTGCTCAGCACGCAGCCGTGAAAGGAACCGATGCTTCCTTGCGTCAGGGGCAAGGAAACTGACTGGTCCCCACTCTGGCCAGTCAGGAGATAATCGGGGGCAGCAGGGACAGGTCATCCAGAGGACCTGTACTCTACAAGACAGGACACTCAGTCGCGCCAGACGTAGACGTCAGCAGAGGAAGTGGAGGTGGTTGAGAATGCTGGAAAGACGTCGGATCCGACGCGCAATGCGCACTGAGCAGAAACAAGGCTCAAGTGATGACACCCGGGAGATGGCTTTAAAGTCTCCAGCCCAATTGGGAGAGACCCCTAAGGTGTCAGTGCAGAGGACTGAGCCTGCTCCAGGAGCTGATGTTGTGGGTTCACCAGCCCCAAGCACTGGAGTGAAGGACCACGTGCTGCTGGTTGTGAAAGCCGTGGTGAATGGGACAAGTGTCCCAGCGTTGATCGACAGCGGAGCGAGCAGGTCTTTTGTCAGTGACCGGCTCCAATGTCATCAGCCATTGCAGTTTGTGGGAGCATATTCGGCCTTGGAATTGGCCAATGGGGAAACCATAGTTTCCACCGGAATCGCCCCACGAGTACTGGTATGCATCGGGAAGGTACCTTGTCGACTCGCTTTGACTGCAGTACCGATGATGGAAGGGGTCCAGCTCATACTGGGAAAGGACTGGCTGGATATCATGAACCCATTGGTGGATTGGCGGTCAAACACGGTTTTTCTGCGTTATGGCTCACAGCTGGAGCCAATCCAGGGAATTCGTGAGAAGTCTGGCACGCATTGTCAGATAGTCGACAGAGGTCTGAGCGGTCTCCAGTGCTACTTCAGAGACCTCAAGCAGGGTGATAGGTCTCCTACTACAGACCTGGGAAGGAAGTTGGTTGTACTATCATCGCCTCAGTTCTGGCAGTATGATTCTTCGGCGAAGGAGTGGGTCCGACAGCCTGCAGGGCTGCGAAGTTTGTCATCGCCGGGGACGGCTGATGTTCCCCAGGGGGGGAGTACCAAACCCAACAATTTTTCTCCAGACAACAACAAAGACCCTCACAAAACCCAGGGTCCCCCAAGGTGCAGAACCACAAGGACACGGAGAGTGGCAGGGAAGTGTGTACGGCAGCCTGTACGTGAAAAATTGGATTTCATTTCATTGCGTCAGGCAGCCAAACGGGCAAATAAAACTGACCTGCCTATGTACTTGTGCGTTCTGAGGGCCACAGAACTTCCTGTAGAGAAAAAGAAAAGGCCAAGGTCCAAGGTTGGTGCAGCACGGGGCATGACTGAGGGCGAAAAGCGGAGATTATCGAAGGAAACAGGCCCAGTTACTCAGGATATGCCGATGGAGACAGTGATTCAGCAGAAGGTCCAAGAGGCTGAAGAGGAAGTCAGGGAACAGTTGCAGCAGACACTGAAGGAATTCCAGGACGTGTTCCCTGACCAGCTGCCATATGGTCCACCTCCGAAGCGCGTTGTCGATCATGAAATTGACACTCTGCCAGGCGAGGCACCGCCTCATAAAAGTCCATACAGACTCAGCACGGCAGAGTTGGACGAGCTAAAGCGACAGATCGACGCGCTACTGGAGCAGGGGTGGATCAGACCCAGCTCAAGCCCGTATGGCGCCCCTATCCTTTTCATCCCCAAGAAGGACGGGAAATGGCGCATGTGTATAGACTACCGGGCATTAAACAAAATCACTGTCAAGAATCGGTATCCGCTGCCAAAGGTGGAGGAATTACTGGACCGACTTCACGGGGCACGTTACTTCACGAAGATTGACCTCGCCTCTGGTTACCATCAAATCAGAGTGCGAGAGTCAGATATACACAAAACGGCCTTTGTGAGTCGGTATGGCAGCTACGAGTACCTGGTCATGCCATTCGGACTGTGTAATGCACCAGCAACCTTCCAGCGCATCATGAACACAGTACTGCGAGAAGGCTTGGACAAATATGTGTTGGTGTTCCTTGATGACATCCTGATATACAGCAGAACCAAGGAGGAACACCTAAGACACATCAGGGAAGTTCTGAGTAGACTTCGGTCGGAGAAGCTGTTTGGGAGGCTGAAGAAATGCGACTTCTTCAGAACCGAAGTCGAATATCTGGGCTTCGACGTGGGAGCTGAGGGGATCAAGCCCTCATTGTCGAAGGTCAGAGCAATTTTGGATTGGCCGACACCAACAACGTCACTGATGTCCGGTCATTTTTGGGGCTGTGCAGTTTCTATCGCAGATTCATACGGTGGTTCAGCGAACTGGCAGCACCCATGACGGACCTTCACCAAGAAGGACAGGACCTTTGTCTGGGACGATGAAGCAGAGAAATCATTTAACCGGTTGAAGACAGCAATGGTGACTGCTCCAGTGTTGCAGTTACCGGATTTCGAGCGGGAATTTGTGGTCACAACGGATGCGTCAGAGGTATCCGTCGGAGGTATCCTGCAACAGGATTTTGGCAACGGGCTGCAACCCGTTTGCTATGAAAGCAGGAAGCTCAACCCCGCAAAAACCCGGTACAGTGCATACGGAAGGGAATTTCTGGGCATCACCTGGGCTGTTGGGAAATGGCGGCATTATTTGGCCAGCCGCCACTTCATCGTCCAGACAGATCATGACTCTTTGAAAAACCTGCCCAACCAACCTGCTGTCAACAGGCGGTTTTGGAAATGGGTGCAGGTACTGCAGGGATACGATTGTGACATTGTCCATATCCCAGGAAAAGACAACCCTGCAGACTTCCTCACGCGCAGGAGTATTCAGGAATTGCGCAGTATGGCGGATGTGCGTGCGGAAGAGGAGTCATTGGTCCAACGTCTTAAGTTGAATGAAGGTGACAAGGGGGAGAACGAAATACAAAAGAAACTCGATGAAATTTTTAAGAAGTCGAGAACTGGGGAAGCAGTGGTGGCTGCTGGTGGGGGAGATCATTCACTTCATTCTTTACATTCTTTGTTGGTGACCAATGCCCATGTCACACTGGAGGAAGGCTTGAGGGACTCCATTAAAAAGGGCTATCGAGAAGACAGCAGATGGGCAGAAGTGATGGAACAATTGGAATCTGCCCAAGGACGTGTCACCAGGATCGGGAATCGTGATTACCGGCTGAGTCATGGATTACTGGAGATTAAAGTGAAAGACAATTCAGAGGACAGGCGACCTTGGAGGTTGGTGGTGCCGGATGTGGAGGATGCCCGCAGAAGGATTATGGAGGAGATACATGCAGTACCATATGCGGGTCATCTGGGCTACCACAAGACACTTAAGAAGTTACAGCAAAACTTCTACTGGCCAGACCACACAGTGGATGTGAGAGATTATGTGTTGGGATGTGAGGTCTGCCAGTCTGAGAAGAGTGTCCACAAGGTGCCGGCTGGACTACTGCAGCCTTTACAACTTCCAGAGGAGAAATGGAACGACATCAGCTTGGACTTCATCATGGGTCTACCGGTCAGTGAGAGGAGAAACGACGGGATCCTGACAGTTGTAGACCGGGCAACGAAGATGGTACACCTGGTACCAATTCAGCAGACTATCACAGCTGCTGAAACTGCCCGTGTCTACTGGGACAACATAGGGAAACTACACGGGATCCCCAGGTCAATTGTCAGTGACCGTGACCCAAGATTTGTGTCCAAGTTCTGGCAAGAATTCTGGAAGTTATTGGGGAGTAAGCTGCGGATGTCCAGTGCCCACCACCCTCAGACAGATGGTCAAACGGAGGCAGCAAATAGGGTGGTGGAGCAAGTCCTCCGATGCACAATCCATGCGAGTCAGGACATCACACACTGGGAGCGTTATCTGCCCATGGTGGAATTCGTGATGAACAGCAGCGCATCACCAGCTACGGGGCATACACCGTTCTACCTCAACTATGGGTTTGAACCAGTGACCCCATTGGACTTGATACGAGACGTCGACCAGACAAACCTTGAAGGGGTTGATGTTTTCATTAAACGTATGAAGAAGACGTTCAAGCTGGCAATGCAGATGGTTCAACAGGCACAACAGAGACAGAAACGCCAGGCCGACCAACGGCGGCGTGATCAGCGGTTTCACAGTGGGGAACAGGTGCTGTTGAGCACAGAACATCTACAATTGAAGAATGCACCTGTTCGCAAACTCAAGAGGCGATTCGTGGGTCCCTTTGCTGTGGTCCGTCCGGTGGGACCAGTGGCCTACGAATTGGAGCTGCCTAAAGGGTGGAAGATTCACAATGTCTTCCATACGAGTTTGCTTCGACCATTCAGAACGTCCAAATGGTCATCCCCACAGGAAGATGAAGATGCTGAGATTGAAGTTGAAGCTGATGAACCATACGACGTGGAGAAGCTGCTGCGTTGGAGATGGGCAGGCCCCAGTGGCAGGAGGCATAAAGAATTTTTGGTGTTATGGACTGGGTGGAGCTTGGATGATGCCTCCTGGATACCGGCAGGAAATTTCACCTATGCGAGAGAGCTGCAGAAGATGATCAAGAGGGACAAGCCCGAGGAAGTCACTAGTATGGGATAGTGACGCTTTCGAGGGCGAAAGCTACCCCAAGGGGAGAGTACTGTTGTGGAGCTACTTGGGGACAGGCAGTTAATGGCGTTTTCTGCAATTATATTACGTAATCTCGCTGAGTCATCCTTCTCTACGGTTTTATTATGACTTCCTGGTTCCAACGCTTTGTTCAGCACTCAGTTCTGAGGAGTATGGAGGAAGATACGGCCTCGTGAAGACGTAGTACTGAGAGGCCGGGTGCTGGGTGGGAATGGTTGGAATTAGAGCTAGATTAGGATTGATTATAGGTGACCGGGGGCGCTGGGACACGGTCCGTACATTACACTGAGCTGTCATGTTTGATGTGACGCGATGGACCCGCGACCGGGCATCGCGCAGGTACATTGGATGCGCGCATCGCGAGTGTCAGAATGTAACCGCATTCGGGCCCCCTCTCTGCCCCGCCGCGAGGCAGCGAACCACCGTCCCCCGCCGCGAATCCACCGCCTGCGCACGGCAGGCTTCGGGGAAGGTCCCCGAGCGTCCCAAGGGCCCACCGCACTACCGAAGAAACGAGCACCCCGCCAACGCCCGCCGGAATCGCCGGCGGAGAGGCGCGGCATCGAGGCCGCGCCATCGGGTGCGGCGACCGCCCCCACACTCCGGAAACCAGCGGCCGCCCGCGGGCCGCAACAGTACCCCAAGCGGAAAAGCCCATCGCCAGGTGAGCGACCGATGGGAAGTCGGACATCTCCATACAAAGGCCGGGAGGCCAAAGCCTCAGGGCGCATTGAGAAAGTAAAAGGCCGGAAGGTCAAGATCCCGGAGCTGCGGCTCAAATCCCAGGTGCATGTTAGAACACCTAGTGGATCGGACGGGACGGGAGATGAGTCGCTCACAGAAAGCGCTCAAGCAGTATGCGGAAAAAGTCCGCCAAGGCTGGAAGGTCATAACTGGAGTCCCCGGAGGCCTGCGTTGCCAGAATGGGGACCTGGTGAAAGCTCAAGGGTGTTGGAATTTGTTCCAGACACTGGAGATTCCTTATAGCCGGCAACCACCGTGCCGTGCAATGTGGACAAAGTTCCACAGTGATCTCATTAATGAGCTTGACGAAGGGTGGCGGATGGCTGCCAAACAATTTGGAGAAAGGTTAACCACCGCCAGACTAGTGAGAGCTCAAAGGTGGTATGGTCCTGGTATGGCAGATCAGATTGCCAAGGAGGGCCTGAACTGGCCACAAAAAATGGCCTTTGCGCTCAGACATATCCCAGAACCATGGGACTTGAGCGAGGGGAGTCCAGAGAGACCAGACCCCAATGATCCCCATGAACGGTGGGAAGAGATCTCTGAATTGTCGTTTTCATCTTGTGCATCTCCATTACCGGGGGATATGTCCACCCGAGCACAAGTGCATAGGATGGAGAAAGAGAGACGACGAATTCGTAATAGAGATCGGTTTGCTCGTACCAAGAAGTTGGACGAGCGAAAGGCCAGAAAGGCCAATCAGTGAAGAGAGCTGAAAGCGCTGAGGTGTGAGCGGGATCGTCAATTGAATCCCGAAAAGTATGAGCGTAAACGAGCTCACAAACGCCAGCACAAAGCTGAGATCAAGCGGTTTTTCTCCGCAGGAGGCAGCCAAAAGGCGCAGCGCCTAGAGGTTAAGCCACCGGCCGATGAGCTGGACCCGGCCGAGCAGGCCAAGGCCTTCGCCCGCATTGCCATAAAGGAGGGGACCTCCAAACGCTGGGCAGATCAGCAGGACAGTAGTGGCAGCGATAGTGGTGTACACCACCCTTCCCGCTTTGTCCCCGCCCAACCGGAACCGGCATCGCCATCGGTTGTGGTGACCAGCGGTCCCAAGGCGGAAAAGGCGCCCGGGAAGGAGTCCCAGCCTGAAAAGGCAAAGGCGAAGGATTCGCCTGCAGAGGAGAAAGACCCACCTATGAAGGCGAGAGATCAGCCTGAAAAGGCTAAGGAGAGATCCCAAGGCCCGCGAAGGCCAACCACAGGTGACATTCCTGTTGAATCGCCTTTGCTGAAACCTGTTGAGAACACCAAATTGCGTAACCGTGCAGAAATCGTTGATTCTGCTGGTAACGACGATGTTGTGTATCTCGGTTCAGCAGGCGAAGCTGCCGGTTCCATCCCCCTGGAGAGAAGGGAGACATATGAGGTCTTGCAGAGACAGGAAGCCGCTTTGTAGCAAGCAAAAGCGGACGCAGAGAAAGTTGCGCAGCTTCGCTCCCTGATTGGGGATAAAGATTATGCAGCATATCTGCAACTTCAAGAATCAAAGCAGGCCTCAAAAGGACGGCAGGAGCTTCAGTACAAACCGGCGCAGCCGGGACCTGGCTATCAGGAACGCCGTGCCCAGCAGATGGCGGCAGAACAACGTGGTCGGGCAAAGGTGCCACACGAAGTTACCAGATCAACCCCAGTAATTCATGCTCCTGTCATTCAGGATACGAGGGGTTTCTGGGATACACTGGGCGCCTTCCATGACCCTCATGGAGGGGTGTACTATAAGGGGTATTATCATCCCCGCGGGGGCCATGCCCCCTATCGTGCACAAGTCCCATGGGACGCCCTCCAACGTATACCAGTGAAACTGCGTGGCCTCTTTGATGCTCAGCAGTCGGCACTGGGGATATACATGCCGGAGGGTCATGAAGCAGCCACGGAGTGGCAGGCCATCCAAAGAACTGGCCGCAAAGTCCCCGAGGAGGGACCAGTTCAAATGCCCCCGGGACCATCGATGCAGGCAGGTCCCTCCCCACCAGTTCGTTCAGTGGCTCAGCCTGAAGTGGCGCCAAGACAACCGGTGAGGCCTTATACAATGGGGCAGACTGGACAGCGGGCGACATAGCCTCCAGTGCAAACGACGCAACAGAAGATTCAGAGGCTGCAAGAGATGTCTCCATTTGCGCAGGAGCCTGCTAAGTGCCCGCCAGTTTGGTATTATCAGCCAGGGATGGCCACACAACCAGGGATGGCAACACAGCCAGGAATGACGGCTCAGCCCGGCAGGGCATATTAACCCGGAAGGGGACCACATGTGGAGGAGCTCTCTACACCTGTGTACGAGGACCCGTCCCATCTTGGGGGATCGGGAAGTTACGAGAGGGTGTACGACTATCCGTCCAGCCATTTCTAGACCCAGGAGCCTCCACACGAGGAATTCCTGTTTGGAGTAGAGGCTGCTGAGGCTGTTGAGCCACATCGGGCGGACATGGGGCCTCCCCCGCCTCCGGAGGGGTACGATCCCCTAGGACCGGGTTACACCGGACAAGCCTATTTGGCAGCGGCGCAAGAGGTACCTTATGCGCCAGTTTACTATCAACCCGGAAGGGAAGCTCAGGTGAGCATGAACATGCCTAAGATGAACAGTCAAGGCATGAAACCCCCTAAGTGGAATGAAGATAAACAGGCCTTGACCAAGTGGTTGCAAGGGATCATCATGTATTTCAAAACCACTATGGCACCCCGGACACAATGGGGATGGATAGCACTAAATACTCTTGAAGAGTCAGTGAAACATGGCCTGCTAGCCCAGTCGGGACATATATGGGGGATAACAATTGATGCAGAAGTGCTCTCGCAGCCAGACTTTCAACTGTCATGGGAACAGTTTAAATATGGCATGGAGACACTTTATGATCATAAATGTTCCAACTTCGAAATTCGGTCGGAAATAGCAGCCTTTACAAAGGCAGGGACATCGGGTCCCGATACGATCAAATACATGCAGCTCTTGGAACAAATGTTTCTCAAGTGTGAGAACGAATTGGATGATTTTTCCAAGTTGCATGCATTGTATATTGGACTTCGTCCAGACATCAAGAGGAAATGCCTCTTGAATAAAGATGATGAGCAATGGACCACTTATGCCAGTTTGAGGGCGCATTTATATAAAGTGGGACCAACATATGACTAGGAATATAAGGCATATGGCTCTCGTCAAAATGAAAGCCGGAATGGCAAACCGCACACGAGTACCCGTCTTGCCCCTAATAGAGTTATTCAAAAATACCACGCACTGAAAGTGGATCGTCGTGGCAAACCAGTTTTGAATAACAGGCCGAGAGGTCAAGGAGGCATGACTTACAAAAGTTCTCGTGTTGCTAAAACAATGAATCTGCAAGCACCCCAAAAGGAGCGGGAATACGAGCCGCTGGCCGAAATCCGCGACCCAATGGAGGGGAAGATGGTCACCAATAGTGCGCAGCTACGCGCCACTACGGTGGAAGTACTGAAAAGGGCAGGCCGCTGTTTTAGATGTTTTAAGCCCTTTTCAGCAAGCCATCACAGAGAATGCGAAGGGCGTGGAGTACTCCCGTAGATGCCATTGAGTCCCGCTCGAACGCGATCATCCGCATGCAAAATTTCTACCAAATTGTGTTTGGCAATGTGGAAGCATAATATCACGAGTGTGAAACTGCAAACTGCACCCATGGATGTGCGAATGAATGCAGCACCAGTGATTCCTGTTCCGAAAGTGAGAACTGCACAGAATGCTATGAATCATGTGGTGAAAATGTCTCACACTCCGGCACAGCCGGGAACGACCCAAAAGGGTCTGCACAGTAAGGTAGATCGTTCTGATCGCATGCTGAACCCTGTGCATTTCTAGCATATACAAGCACTGGTTGCTTATCGTTTCACACTTGATGCATGTGCGAACCCGAATGGGGACAACGCACTTTGTGAGCGATATTGTTCTCAAGCTGACAGTTTCCTTCGGAAATCACTCGCTCATGAATTCATGTGGATCAATCCACCTTTCCAGAATGCAGCGCCATTCTTGGATCATTATTTTGCTGAAAGAGCAAAAGCCCCTACATATGTAGGTGCATGCATTCTACTGCCTGCTTGGCGAATATTCACAAACGATCCCAGGTTGTGCCAGCTGCGCACCCTTGTCCATTACCCAAAGGGTACACGGTTGTTTACTCAACCGCAAACTGATCGTCCACATCGCAAGGAGATGCCTGGCATCCCTTGGCCTGTGAATGTGTATTATCAACCCCCAGAGGGTTCAGCGGAGCACCGCATCCGAGAGGTCTCACAAGACCAACCTCGTTTGACCTTTACCGGTCAAGTCGGGCATCAGCCCGCCTCTATTCTCTTTGATACGGGCGCGACTGGCACCACCTATATCAACCCGACATGTTGTCGTCGGTTAGGCTTAACGCCACGTCCTCCACATGCACTGTCTAATCGATAGCTTCATTGCCTTAATCGCTTGCGCCGCTTGGCCCGAGCAACGTGACGTATTGTGGACCCCACGGAGTTCTCCATTCCTCTGCGGGAGGATCCTTTTCCCGTTGAGAACGAAGTTCTCTTAGCGGATGGGATATCTCTCCCATCCTTGGGAGTTGTGGATTTCCCCTTGACCATTAAAGGGTATAAGGACACAATCCGTTGCGTGGTTATTGACCTCTCTGATGATGATGACATCATCCTCGGTGACAATTGGCTCTATGAGCACGCCGGTGTCATTGACTATCGTCATGGTCATATCCGTGTGGTTTCTCGTGGTCGTGAGATTACTCTTCGCAGTACTCCTCGCTCCACTGATCACCCTTCCCCGGCCCGCCGGGTTGGTCGTTTGTGTTTGTTGGGCTTTGCTCGTTGAGCCTACCAGCGTGGTTCTCCTTTACGCTTGGTTCTGGTTTGCCGGGTCGGCGATCTCCCTGAGGGGGACGCACCAGGCCCTTCGGTCACTTCAGATCGGGTGACTACATCTCATGCTGTTCCACCAGCACAGATCACATCCCTCTTAGAGGAGTACAAGGATTTGTTTCCTGATGAACTCCTTGAGGGACTCCCCCCGGATAGGGGCGTAATGCTGACCATTCCATTAGAGGAAGGGACCAAACCGGTTAAGCGACCTGCTTTTCGGTACAGCTCAAAAGAAATGGAGGAGATCAGAACCCAGGTAAAATACCTGTTGCAAAAAGGTCTGATCACGGAGAGCAGTAGCCCCTTCGGGGCCCACGATCCTGATAGATACCCTGTTGGATCAGTTGCAAGGGGCCAAAGTCTTTTCGGCCATAGACTTGCAGCAAGGGTACTATCAACTGCGAATCGATAAGGCAGATTATGCCAAAACGGCGTTCGTCATGCCATTGGGCTTGTACGAGTTCAAAGTACTTCCTTTTGGACTTGCGAATGCCCCTGCGATATTTCAGCAGACAATGCACCATATATTTGGTGACCAAATCGGCAAACACGTCCTAGTTTACTTGGACGACATCCTGGTGTTTAGTAGAGGTGGCCATTTAAGGGTGCCATCCGGTCCGTTAAATCCGGTTCGTTAATTTTTATCAGCTGTCCGTTAAATTTCGTTAAAGAAAAGGGAGAAAAATTCAGAAAAAACGAAAAAAATCCAAAAAAATCGAAAAAAACCCAAAAAATCACAACAACTGCGGCTAGTTGAAAATCTAGTATGCATAGGTTGAAATAAAATACAAACATACTCTCTAATAGCGAATTCCATAAACTATAAGTATGACTAAAACCCAAAAAACACCAAGAAATCCAAAAATCCGCTAATTTTTGGTTAATTTTTGTCTTTTTTCGTTATTTTCCGTTAATTAACGGAAAATTAACGGAAATTAACCTCTGTCCGCTATTAACGGATCTGGGTGGCCACCTCTAGTGTTTAGCCGAACTGCTGAAGAGCATATACGACACCTAAGATAGGTGTTAGAAGTGCTGCGATAGCAAAAGCTATACTGTCGAATGCACAAGTGCTAGTTCAATAAGGAGGAAATCTCCTACCTGGGATATATCATGTCTCAAGAAGGAATACGCCCAGATCCCGAAGGGATCGAGAAGGTGAAGAACTGGCCTGTACCTCAGTGCGTGAAGCACGTACAGCAGTTCCTCGGACTGGCTAACTATTTTCGAAAGTTCATTCAAGGCTATTCAAAAATGGCGACTCCCTTGACAGACTTGACCAAACAGAATGGCAAGTGGGAGTGGACGTCAAAGTGTCAATCGACGTTTGAGCACATAAAGGAGTGTTTGACCACCGCTCCTTTGCTCAAAATGCCAGATCCTAAAAGACCATTCGAGGGCATCGCAGATGCCTCGCAAACTGCTGTAGGAGCGGTTCTAATGCAGGGCAATCACCCTGTTTGTTATGCGAGTAGGAAGTTCCTCCCAGCGGAGTTGAACTACAGCGTGACGGACCAGGAGGCTTTAGCCTCAGTCCACGCTGTCCAGTTGTGGAGGTGTTACCTTGAAGGAACACGCTTAAAACTCGTAACAGACCACTGTCCGTTAACCTACCTTAAGTCACAACCACAGCTGAGCCGGAGACAGGCCAGGTGGTCAGAGATCTTACAACAGTTTGACTTTGACTGGGAATATCGCCCAGAACGAAAGAACGTGGCTGATCCACTCTCTCGCATTCCTCCATCGCCGGATGAGCAGGTGGCTAGGAGGAAAAGTCAACTGATTGTATGTGGCTTAAGGGTAGTGCATAAGCGGGGAAGCCGAAGAGAGGCAGGAGAGACGGTAGAGGCCAAAGATCTAGCCTCCAGGATCCGTCAGGCCTATGGCAAAGATCCCCAGCTTACGTCTGTAAGACAGCAGCAAGAGATGCGCTGTACAGACGGGTTATGGCTGCAAGGCAATCAGGTATATATACCTGCCAGTCTGCGGACTGAGATCTGCCAGTTGGCTCACGACCATCCAAGTGCGGGACACTTTGGTCAAGCCAAGACCCTGGACTTGGTTCAGCGGCATTACTGGTGGCCAGGAATGCGACGAGAAGTACAGTCGTACATCGATACTTGCCTGGTTTGTCAACAGGTTAAGTATCCTCGTCAAAAGACCCTAGGCTTATTACAGCCATTGGGCATTCCTGGGGAGCCATGGACCGAATTGTCCATGGACTTCATCACTCAACTGCCAAAAACTAAGGGAGGTCATGATGCTATCGTCGTGTTCATCGATAGACTGACCAAAATGGTCCGCCTAGCAGCCACGACCACCGAGCTCTCCGCAGAAGGAGCAGCTGACCTGTTGGTGCAAAATGTGATAAGGCACCACGGTCTCCCCTCTCAAATAGTGTCCGACAGAGACGTTCGGTTCACTTCCAGGTTTTACCGGTACCTGGCTGAGAGGTGGAAGATCCAGCTCAACATGAGCACTGCGTACCATCCGCAAACGGATGGCCAGACCGAAGTCATGAATCGGATTCTGGAGGATTACTTACGCAGCTATACGCGTTCTGACCATGACGCGTGGGATGAACTGTTAGCCATGGCCGAGTTTGCTATGAACAACTCGAAAAACAGTTCCACCCAAAAGACCCCGTTCTATCGGAATTCCGGGAGGCACCCAAAGAGTCCCTTAGCTCTTGGTGTGCAAATTCGGAAGCCTTTAAAGGGCTATGACAATCCGAATGCCTGCGGCTTGGCAGTAGCCCTTGAAAGGGCACAGCAGCCTTATTTGAGGCATTCTGGTATACCCCTCGTGGAGGGATTACCAACAGTGACACAATTTGATCACCGTGTCCAATCAACGCTGAGAGAGGCCAGGGCGTGCTTGTAAAAAGCATGGGATAGGCAGTCGAAGCATGCTGACCGCCATCGGAGGGATGTGTCATTTAATAAAGGAGATGACATCCTCCTTTTGACACAACATATCACCCTCAAACACTTTGGAACTCGAAAATTATTACCGAGGTGGATTGGGCCCTTCACCATCCTCGACCGGATAGGTTCTGTCGCATATCGACTAGAACTCCCGGAAAGCATGCATAGGATACACCCAGTATTTCATGAGTCGAAAATCAAGCCTTATAAGGCAAGTGGCAGAGTACATCCACCCCCAATACCTATCGAGATCGATGGTGAACTGGAGTATGAAGTTGAACGTATCCTTGACAAAAGAATGAAAAAGCGTGGAAGATGCAAAAACTACGTTGAGTACCTTGTCAAATGGCTGGGGTATGGACATGAGCACAACAGTTGGGAATCAGCAAAGTCAGTTGCAAATGCACAGGAACTGGTTCAAGTATTTGAAAATGGTAGAACGCCTGTGATGCGAATGCAAACTACATAAAGTACGGGATGTACATATTAAGACATGCTCATGTGTGACTATGCTTTGACAGGTGCTCCTGCGATGGGCCCAGAAGAACACTGGGTACACCGCCCCCCGTGCCAAGACGCAATTTGGACACATGAACGCCATGTCCGTTGCGATCTTGAATGGAGAAAGGTTGGATCTGGACGACCCGCTCGTGCCGGCACCTCGTGGAGCTGTGCGTGTGCGTGGCCGCGGGCGAGGACGAGGTCCCGCACCGGGCCGGCGCACCCCTGCATGGGCGTTTGGTGGTTCCCACTATAGGGGTCGTAGATCATAGGCCGGGAGGTCGAACATTCCAGCCATTTGGCTGAGGAAGAGTTTTAATGAGGGTTGTGAAGACCGGGAGGTCATGTAAAAACAACCACTCTTTCTCTTCACCACTAACTGTGTAGTGTATACCAACTGGGCATGTGGCAAATCGCACAGCTAGTTCTATTCATATACACATAAGGTTTCTGCTCCCATATCCACATATTGGGACGAGGACGCCCCTCTCCCTGAGGGGGACGAATGTTACGCGCACCGGCCTGATGTGGGGGACGCTCTACTAATGGTCCTTGGTGTGGGGGACGCCCTGCCCAAGATCGTATTGTATTCCTTGTCCCACGGTAACCATTATACTTATATGGATATGGGAGTAGGAGGGGTGGTCCCGCCTAGGTGCCCTGTAAGGACCTAGGTGCCCGGCGAGGTGGGTCCGCGGCTCAAAGAGGGCAGGAACCCCACACCCACAGACTTTTCGTATCAGTTGGGGTTGTCTGGGGGTTGTCTAGGGGTTGTCTGGAGTGTGTGGGATCTGGAGTGAGTGACCCAGCAAGGTGGGGGGGCGCGCGAAGGGGCCGCACCGCATCACAGCCTGGGCTTCCTCCCAGGTAGTGGGGGCGGGATTCGCCTGCAAGCGTAGGCGCCAGTGAGCCGCCGCGGTCCCCTTGAGGAGGACTGGGAGGAGGTTGATGCGGTAGGCGTCATCGTGGTCTTGGTGGCAGAGGCGGCAGTGGGCTTCGAAGTGGACCAGGAATTGGTCCCACCGATCGCCCTTGGGATCGCCAGAGAATGTCGGCAACGAAGGGACCCCCCGAGGCAGAGGAGGGGAGCCGGAGGCACCAGCAGCGGACCCGCGAGGGTAGGCCTCCAGGGCAGACAACTGGCCCTGAAGGAACACCACCTGACGAGAGAGCTCGTCGGTGGAAGCCGATCCGAGAGAGGGCGGAGCCACCTGCAGCATAGTAGAGAGGGGAGGCACAGCCAAAGCCTCTCTCCGGGATCCCGAACCAGGAAGCAGCAGAGAGCCCAACTGGGAACCCATCGGATCCCCAAGGCCGGAAGGTGCCGCCAAGCCCAAGGCGGGGGGGTCATAGGGACGGCCGTCACAGAAGCCATTACGGTGGCTGGAATTGCAGCCCACGGCCCCGAGATGGAACCCGCCACAGCCGCCGAAAACAGGGGCATCGAGGCTAGGGGGTGGTGGCCGCGATCGAGCTAGAATGCGGCAAGGGGGGAGGGCTGCTGGAGGGGCCCATTCCCGCCAACAGGTGGCAGAGATGCTCCTCCAAAAAGGGAAGGAGCTGACCAGCCAAGGCACGGGCATCAGGTAGAGCAGGCGGCCCCAAAGCAGCGGGGCGAGGAGGCCGGTTTAGGCTGCTGCAAGACAAGGCATCGGGCGCCCCAACGATCGGGCGCACCGGCGGGGGTGTACTCGCCCGATGGTGGGAGGAGGTGGGGGGCATGTCCCCCCCAGCCGATTCAAAAATTGTGCCCCCCTCAGCCGAATGGGCCTGGAGGGGCATGGCGATCGGCTGCGTAGAGACCACGCCACCCGGCTGTGCCGCAAAAACGGCCGGAAGCGGCCGCTCGTCCCCGTCGCCGCCGATGTGCTGGCCGGAAGTCGCCTCCTCGGACATGGCGATGGGGTGGCCGAAAAATGGCCGGGATTCGGCGAAGCCGTCGATCGAAGGGAGGTGGCGCGGCCCAGCAACAGAGGGGGAGGGGCCGCACCGCGAGGGGGGGGTGGGGCTGAAAAAAGTCGCCGGGTTCGCGGGAACCCGGCTCCGAAACCAAATGTTGCGCGGCAGCGCGCAACAGGGGGTGAGAGAAGCCTACCAGTACGGGCGCTCGAAGGCCATTAAGCCAGGACCCAGCACCGGACCCCAAGTGCTACGTACTTGGGGTCACACCCGAGCGCCGGTACCTGGGGGTACCCCAGGTACCGGTGGCCACCGCCCTAGTTCCGGTATAGCAACTCTAACCCCTACACTATCATAGCCGTAGCCGTCTTGGGCTGGTTATCGTAGTGGGTTGTCGATACCCCCGGGTACCGGTTGGTGCGGTACATTTGACGAGGTAGCCTTGTGACTGACGGTGCACAGCGCAAAGTGGATATCTGCAGCCGCCGTCATGGCCGCACGTTGGAGACGTTCCAACCAAACAGAAGAGACCGTGGAACTGAGTTCCGCACAGATCGATCGTCGATTGCGACCGTGGTTTTGACGAGCCAGCGAAGATTTCAGCTCCGGATCGGAGATGCGGAAATCGGCGAACATCACAATCACGGGGTTTTGAAAACGAGCCGGCCCCATGGGTATGGTCGCTGTAGGCGCTAATATGACCACAAAGAGTTTGGAACAATCTGATCGTCACCTCGCTGCGTGGTAGTCAACAGATTGTCAGACATGCCTGTGTTGTGCACATGCCGCAAGCACCGTTTACGCCATCTTGAAGGCTGCCGCCATGCCAGATTCTTGTGGGCAACATCGAAAAACGCAAGAGCACTACCAAAGAGACACTTGGGGCCTCCGATTGAGCATCCACACCCTCCTTCCTCGTGTTTGATCGGGCTGATGCCCGCTTGAGTGGTGGTGCTCCCTATGCTGGGCAAGCCATCACTTGGAGATCAGTGCCAAGCAAAGAGCTTTTGATGCACATAACTATTGTGCAGCTAGTCTGAGGACACAGGAGACCTATTGGGAACAGCCAATCCCAGCCATGCTGGTGCGCCACCATGGAGACTGGCGCGGATTGCCCGCGAACACGGATGGCGATGGGCAGACCTAGCCGCTAGTTCTGCCGATCTTCCTTCGTGAAGGGTGTCGATCTCTGGGTTAGAGCCCAAGCAACGAGGGAACCTTACCCTTCTAATACTGCGACCACCAAAAGGGGTATCACTCGTGCGTGGGGTCTCGCTGGATCCAGGGGGCCGTGTTTGGTTGGCTCATCGAATGTTCAAATATGAGGCCCGAATCGCGTGGCTTCAAAGTACTACCCCGTGCATGAATCTTATTTTCTGCTAATGAATTTTTGACAGCATTGGCTAAACACAGGTTGCGTGCTTTGGTCCAATTTCTAAAGAAAAAGACGAAGTCTATGATACAAATGTGGCCAGTCAACGAACTGTTTCATTTAATTCCGGACGGAGGAAGTACATAAACAACGATCAGAATCTGCCTACGTTTAACAACGTTTTCCCAGCAAATAGGGTGCCTTGTTACAAGAATTCCTTTGCCGTGTTTATAATTTTATTTTCTTTGTCTATCTTCTATCTCTCGTAGGAACTAATGCAGCTTACTGTGCGATATCCACAGGTGCGCAATTCACATATTCCCACATGCAAGAGTTTTTGGAATACCCCAAAAGCAAAAAGCATCCAATCAATATTGCTGCTTGGGCGCATACTCGCCACATCCCTGCATTGGCAACGGCTTGTGGAGAAGGCGATTACCTCGGATGAGGAAGTCAACTGCACAAAATGCAGGTCGTTATGCTGTAAATCGAGCTTGCGAACTGGTTGGATGGTTAACACCGGCCTCAGCAGTGTGCCACACAGCAAGTGAAATAAGTGAAGCGGTGGCGTCTTGGGTCCGTGGTGGGGAGCGCGACGCTTCAGGCCCGTTGGACAGCCGCTCAACTTGCGCAGGGCACTCAAGAAGCGGAGTCCTTGTGTCGAAATCCACTTCGAGGTTTGCCACTCAGGTGCAGTGGGTGCCAGGAAGGGCAACCGCCTTTTTGGGACCGCTCGTCCACAGCATTGCCGCACCCTGTCCAGCCCTAGAGGTCTCCGATCGCTTGCCCGGTGCCCTCCGTGCGGAATTGACAAGGCGAGGTATCACGACGTTTGGGGTGGGCTGTCACGTCCATTGACAAATGTTGTGTTGAGGCAAGCACCTTCGATTCCACTTCCTTGGCCTCTTCCACGCCTAGTTGACCGGAGGGGTGCTCTGAAGGGGAGGGACACAAGGCACAAAGTGTGCTGACAGCAGAGGCGCGGGACGAGCGGACGCGCCGCCGTAAGGAAACCTTGGAGAGACCCACCGACATCCGCTTCCAACTGCTTCCTCGACTTCCATCGCATTTCGGAGTTGCGACCTCTGCCGTGGCTCTTGGCGCCAAGTGCTCACTCGGGGGAAGGGATAGGAAGTTCCGGAGCAGGCGGGGTCGCCGGCACGGCGGCCCCGCTGTGAAAGTTCAATTCTGCACAGCGCTTGAGGGCGAGAGCGGGTGAGGCGCTGTGCCTTGGCCGCACGGGCCAGTTTTGCTACACTCCCAAAGAGAAACAGGTCACGCAAACGACACCGCCTTCTGTGTGAGACGCTTTTCCCGTTGAAAGGTGATGCTCGGAGTCTCAGAATCTGTGATGCAAGAAGAGTCTCTGATTTGTCCGAGACCCTTTTCCTGTTGAAAAGTGATGTAGAGCCTCCGGGGCAAGAAGAGGGGCACACAATGCAATCAACAGGAAGAGCATGAAAACATGCACAAAGAGAGGATAAGGGAAGAGGGAAGGGGGAAGGGAGGGGGGGGGCTCTGTGAGAAGAGGAGGGGAGATGTTTCTGCCCTTGGGATACCTGGGCTGCCTGTTCCTCATCCTGGTGCCAGCTGCCTAGATGTGACCCTGTGTGCAGCTGCTGGTGATGTTTTACTATATATATTGGCCACAAGAAGCTTCATGTGCAGGATGTGTGCATGAGTGTCTTGTCTGGATTTCCAGATACGAATGGGCTTGGCTGTTGGACAACAGTTGTGCAAATTTGGATCCAATACGCCTGGTAGCTGTTGCAGAAAAGAAATCACCATTGTAGTGGAAGCTGTGATGACAGGATGTACTGTGTTGGTGCAGGCCACGATGTGGATGTCCAGTACCCTAGCAGTTAGGGTCAGCGTGATTGCAGCATGCTTGTGCTTGCTGAACTTCAGTCGCTGGGATTCAGAGGTTTGTGCATTCGCCAAGGTGGGAGACTGGCAGAGCCTCCCAGGGACTTTATCAATGCACTTCCAAATAGCTCACCCAAAGCCCCAATATCTGCCATGTTGCCATCGTACAGTGCATTGCTGACAGTGGTGGTGGGAGATTGCTTGCAGAAGATTCTTGATTTTGGGGCCCCCATTGCACAACAGTGGCACTGTGCTATGCCACTGACCACAATAGATTGCCAACAGCCAAACTCACTATCAATTCTTCTTTGCTGTGCATGATGTGCTGGTGTAGTATTTCCTCAACCTGCTTTCAACATCAGCTTGGTATGTTGCAGTGGATGCGTATGCCCCCAAGTTGGAGATATCTTTATCATCTATCACAGTGTACTATGTTGCTGCATTCCTGCAAATTTTGCAAGGAGACATAATGGCTGATGGTACAACTTTCGCTTTGCCTTGTTGCTGGTGAAATCAGCACGTTGCAATTAGGTAGCAAAGCACAGCCTGCAAGCTAGCTGACATGGCCACTGATAGCCATGATTGACCAATGTCTGTTGATGGAATGCAGCCATTGCAAGGGCAGGTAATCCCCACTCAACGTCATGTACCGATCGTGACCATACAAAGCGGTTTCGATGGAAGCATGTGTGCTGGGACAATTATAAGTCAGAGAACTGTTCTCACAACTGCTGAATGCCTCAAGGACCTTGGACAAAATCCCATTGTCCGTGTTGCAGACAACGAGGGACAGTTGAATCAGGTGAAGCTGGACAGCATGGATGGGGGACTCTCACATTTGCTGTGGGGAATGCAGCAACCGCTAAGTGATATTGTGTGATAGTGGTATTCATGTTGCTGGTATTTGCGCAAGATTGGCAGCACGATAGCATACGTACATGCTGGACATATTTGTGGAGTGCTATCCTACTGTTTGCAGAATTGTAGCTGTTGCAGTGGACAGTACACTTAGTTTTCAGCTGGCTATTGAAGGGCAGTGATGGGATCAGAACACGGAATATTGTGTCTCAATACATAGAAGACTGGCTATGCACAACACAAACAGAATTGGAGCATGGCAGGTCTTTTGCCCAAACATCTTTTCCCATGTTTAACAACACCGCATTGTGTGTGAATCCATTTGACTCCATATGACTCCACTGGTTCTGGTTGCAGTGTTTATTGGTTTCATCTTTTCTTGAGCAGAAGGTATTAGGGATGGTACCCGGGTACAGGAAACCCGGGTACCCGGGGCGGGTATTGATTTTTCCAGTACCCGCCTACCCGGGTACCCGCCAACCCTTGTACCCGGGTAGGCGGGTACGGGTACGTACCCGGGTACAGGCGGGTACCGGCGGGTACCCGGATTACCCGGGTACTGCCAGTACCCGGGTCCGGGTACGGACCCGGGTACAGCACTTTTGGCCAGCGGTCGCCCGGTGCATAGCTTCGCACCGCGCTGGCTTCCGAAGGTCGCCCCCGTCCACACTGTGTGGCTGCGTCGCGATCGTGCACGGCGCCGATGCTCTCCACACACTCTTGTTTGGGCCGCGCGTTTGGTGATCTAGGGGCGCCGGCGAGCCAGAATCGGGGGATCTGACGGGTTGGAACATCGACATGGCGCTGCTTCGTCGATCCTGTGGCGCCGGCGATCCGGATTCGGGGTATCTGACGGGTTGGAACATCTCTACACACCTGCGGCAACTAGCTGTCTGCAGAAAATGCGGCTGGGCTCCGACGGGTTGGTCCCTAGGATACCGGCTGTGTTGCATCCCTGGCGCCCGAGCTACCCTAGTTGGGGATTGCAGGTCGTCCGTTTCAATGCGAAACGGTTGGTGCGCGCAGGACATGCCCAGCAACTTGGACTAGATGGATCGGTGATTGCTTTTGGGCGTTGTTGTCGTTGATGTCTTACAGCTGCATAGTTTCATTGTCGTTATTGTGGTGGTTGTTCTTGCTGGATCGCCAACGCGATCGTTGACCAAAAGGCGTCCAGCCCTTTCCTGATTGTGCCAGAAAAACGCACGGCTCGTGGAAGACAACGTCAGGGGAGGGGGCGCCGTCGTCGTCGCGGACTTCATTAGACAACAGCCGGCCAAGCGCGGCGGAGCGCGGCCAGCCAGCGCTGCGTCGGCGCAGGGAGCGCCTTTCCGTACCCGGGTACATACCCGGACCCGGGTACTGGTTGTACCCGGGTACCCAGTTTTTCGCGGGTACCCGGGTATTGGGTGTACCCGGGTTACCCGGGTACACCCGGGTACCCAAGTTCTCGAAACACCGGGTACCCGGGTCCGGTTTTGCCAGCCCGGGTACCATCCCTAGAAGGTATCATTGCTGTTGCCCCTGGTTTGGAAGCAAGCATCAAAGCAGTTCTACAGTTGCGCAACCTTCCTATTGGGCAGTTGTCCCATGAGGAGCAGTTGGGTTGCAGGGAGCAGTGAGCATTTTGCTGCACCGTTTGTGACCAGGAAATGAATGTCGCATCCACGCATTATCACCCAGCCTGGACAGGAGCCAACGATGTGCACAATGTTGCACTGATGAAGCTCTTCACGCAGATCCCACATCCAGTGCCAGTGATGGCTGTGTCTGACTACGAGATGCTACGTGTTTCCAGTGTTAGTTGTGCAATTTGTGCACCCAATGCAAACGCTCCCTCTCTTGCAAGGTATCAAGTCCAGGCAGCTGATGACTGCCTACTTTCTAGGGAATTATGTGAGGGCACTGTTTGCCTGTCCCCAAAGGAGGCACACCCGGCCACAGGTAAGAAGGCTCCAGTCCGGGCAAGGCAATAGTACTGTGAACATATTGTATACTGCTTGTTCCATCAATCAATGCCACTGCAAGCTTTGCCCTTGTGCTTGGGCCTCAGCTCTTCATAGTTGGCTTGTGCAGTTGACAGGTTCGGATCGTGTGTGATTGTTGAGAACTGTGCATCAATGATTGTGGGTGCATCAATACAAGTCACTTTGTGTGTGACACAGTATTGGGCAAAAGTGACTCACAACACAGCACTATTAAATGCACATCCAGAGCCTGCCCTCCGCCAGTGACAGACCAACCACACCAATGAAATGCCAAACTGCGGCCACGATTTTGAGCTATCTTTCTTCTTTGTGATGTGCTTTGGTATGCTCTCTCTGTGGTAGGCATGTCGTTGGGCGATGGACAGCAATGGTGCCATTGATCACAGTGCATTAATCTCAACAGCTGACTTGGCTACCTGTTGGGGTGGCGAGTATCTTGTACAGTTAGATTCATTAGCATAATGTTTGCACATTGTGCGCCACTGCGATTAAGTTGATTTCTCTCTTTTGGCATGCCACCAGCTTTTGTTATTCATCAAATGTCACTGACTAATATGATGATATGTATTGAAGTATGCCTAGGGGGACCTGTGCTTGTAGTTGACAGTGAAGACAATGTCGCACTGGACCTAACCGTAGCTCTCGTCGTTTCAAGCAACGCATCTGGGTTGCCAGGGCATCATGTTGCTCTGAAGATCAGCCATATCCACGATTGGATTCGCAAGAACATGCAGCATGAGGTGATGCTGCACATGCCAGGATGGTGCCTCACATGAAATTTAGTGCTATGCATGTTGAGAAGGAATACAACTTTCATTTGAAGAAGGTCGAGAATGTGCAGCTCAACCCTGTGTTCGAAATGTTGGATTGTTTTTTGGTGCAACACACTTGTCTAATTTAAAAACTTTGGAGTATGGTAACAGAGAGCATGTAGCACTTAAACTGGCAATAAGGCAATTCTATTTGCTGCACCTGAGTGCCCTTTTGCCATGGCTGTTCAGTGCGATGTTGCATGGTAGCACATTTTTTGCATGTTCCTGCTGTCCAGCAGGTTCTTCATAACCGTCTCTGCTTGATTGGAAGTTTTGCTGCATCCATGTATGCACTAATTTCCATTTATTTTGCTGTCATGCGTCAAGGCTGTGGGGGGACCTCTGCACACCCTTGAAGTGTACACATGTCTGCTGATTGCCGCTGCATGCCTCTTTAGGGTGAGGGCTGTTTCAATGCGGTGGTGTTGGTGTAACTTGAGAAAGGAGGGAAGTAGGGGGTTGGGGGGGACGGGGCATCAGAAAGTTCACTAATGCTGGCTGCCTGGTGATGTTTAGTGCCAAGCCAGGTTCCATGTGTTTGTAGCAGACGGTGGGATACATGTATGGGAGATAAAAGATTTTTCTGTACTGTTCACATCAACAATGAATAGTTAGACAGCGCACACAAATAGGATGTTGAGCCATTGTCAGTGCTGAATTTTTGAATTGTGATTGTGAACAGAATGTACAAAAGCAGGTGCTTACAACCTGCATAAGTATGTGATCACAACCAATAGTTTCACAGTTTCTTATGCAGAAGTATTAGCTGGTGCAGTTTATGTACAGGAAGAAATTATGAAAACTGAACACATTTTGCCAGAGTCCTGTAGCTGATTGGGCCTTTTCTACCCATGATTCTGCTCTGTTGTGTATATTCCCAAGCGAATGTTCCGAATTCAAAACCTATTTGGTTTTCCCCCTTTCTAGGTGCTTCGTCAACTGCACCAGCAACACAGAGGCAGCCCTAATGTCTCCACCTTGTGAGGGAGCTCGTGCCAGATCGGAGGTGTGTGCCCGCCAATCTGTGCCAGCGTGCCTACATAGTTGTTGATTTTGTTGAGCACCTATTAGGGATCGTACCTGGGCTGGCAAAACCGGACCCGGGTACCCGGAGTTTCCGGAACTCGGGTACCCGGGTGTACCCAGGTACAACCAGTACCCAGGGCAGGGTATGTACCAGGGTACGGAAAGATGCTCCCCTGTGCCGACGCAGCGCTGGCTGGCCTCGCTCCACCGCGCTTGGCTGGCTGCTATCTGACGGAGTCCGTGATGGCGATGGCGCCCCTTGCCAGGCGCTGTCTTCCACGAATTGTGCGTTCTTCTGGCACAATCCGAAAAGGGCTGCACACCCTGTGGTCAACGATTGCGTTGATGATCCAGAAAGAACAACAACCACAATAGCGACAACGCAACTGTACAACTGTAAGACATCAACGACAACAACGCCAAAAAGCAATCGCTGATCCATCTAGTTCAAGTTGCTGGGCATGTCCTGCGCGCACCAACCGTTTTCCACTGGAACGGACAACCTGCAATCCTCAAAGGGCAGCTCTGGCACCAGGGCTGCAACACAGCCGTTATCCTAGGGATCATCCCGAGCACAGCTAGAGCCCAACTGCATTTTCTGCAGACAGCTGTTTGTGTAAAGATGTTCCAACCCGTCAGATTCCCCGATTCCGGCTCGCCTGCGCCACAGGATCGACCAAGCAACACCATGTTGATGTTCCAACCCATCAGATTCCCCGATTCCGGCTCACCAGCGCCCCCAGACCTCCAAACGCGCGGCCCAAAGAAGGGTGTGTGGAGAGCCTCGGCACCGTGCATGATCGCGATGCAGCCACACACAGTGTGGACGGGGAACCTCCAGAAGCTAGTGCGGTGCGAAGCTATGTGAAGCTATGCGCCGGGCGACCGTTGGTCAAACGTGCTGTGCCCGGGTACACACCCGCACCCGCCTACCTGGGTACAAGGGTAGGCGGGTACTGGGAAAAGCAACACCCGTCCCGAGTACCCGGATTTCCTGTACCCGGGTACCATCCCTAGTGGCTATGGTTATATCACTTCAATATTTTGCCTCCCCTGTGCACGCTGCGAACTGCAAGCTGCAAAGAGCTCAATGTTCATGCCCAGGTTTGGGCTCTCTGCAAATGTTACAATGTGTACATAATGTGTACTACGTGCCAGTTCTGCAGCTTCCTTCAAAACAGTTTGCGCCAGCCAGCAGACTTGCAAGAGTTTCATAGTTTTCTGTGAGCTGTGTGCTCTTACATCACAAGTCTGTTAAGTGCAATTCTCCCTGCCATAAATTGCGTGTATCCTGAACCTGGGCACCATATCACGAATTTGTGTGTCCACGAGATGAATTGTACATATCTTGGATGTGTGTGTACAAAATGGGGTCATGCGCAAGATATGCACTGCCCATATCATATTGGACATCCAGAATGGGATTAAAGCTTGGCCAACTTTCGTATCCATGATTCGAAATCTGCTTTGTGGCCATCGATTATGAGAATCTCCAATACCTGCAGCAGTTTAACTCGCAGAGGGGCAAGTTCAAATTCAGTGAATGGCCTGAAAATAGGAGCATTTGCTTGATTGTGTCCCTCAGGAGGACTGCACGCAACAGTGTCTGATGCAGGCAACTGAGAACTCCGCAGACTTCGTTGTATTATTGAATTATTGGCAATCGATTGACAGCAACATTGTAAATAGTAGTTAGCCTATTTTAGTGGGCATGTTTGCAAAATTTGACTGTGGGTTTCAATCTCGCTTCTTTGTGTGTGCCATGCAGCATAATGCAAGCAGGTGTCAAGAGAAAAGTATTGGATGTCGGAAACGATGGACAACCGGCTTTGAATAACCCGGCTATCGTGCTGCAACAATTGTTCTGACGACATCGCAGCCCTTAGGTCTGTAGAGCGTTAGATCTGTAGACTCGTTACTCCATCCCCAAGATGGCCCATTCTTTGTAAGCTATTACCTGGTTGCCTCATTTTGTTGGCACTGAGGGCATCTCCTTTCAACGGCAAGCAATAAATTTCATAGTGCCTTGGCGATTTCATTTAGTATTGGCGTATCGTAGGCTGGAAATGATGATATGGATACACCGGTCCACGGAATTGTGTTGTCCAAGAGTTCTCTGTCCATAGTGAGGCTTGTATGGCACAGACTGCGGGTTGCAGCTATCGGTTCTTCTTTACAGGTACAAATTGCTCAACGTGAATTCGCAATGTAGAATGCGTTAAGAAATATACATATTGTAATTTTTCTGTGTGATTGTGCGGGTAGCTACCGCGCTGTTACGTCAGGGAGAGACCTGAACGAATGACAACAGCGCTGTTGTCATGGCAATAGAGCTGTGCATTTTGGAACACAAATACAGCCGGCAGTCTCAACAACAGATCTGGTGTGCGAGCATAAACTGATGGCTTTGTGCGTTCTGCACGTCACGAAGAACATCTGAGCGTGCGTCTCTGGGCGCAAGGGCAGCGCCAACTGTCCAGCTGCGCCTCAATCGGCAGCTCCCTTTCGAATGTGCCCCAGACTTAACGCCAATCCGCGCCTCTGCTTGCGCTGGCGCGTCGCTGGAGTTTTCGAAGCCGTCCCCAGCGTCCAGGAAACGCAGAACGTACTGTGGCTCAACAATTTGTGGAAATCCTGCTTGGGTCGCATGGTGCATGCACTTAGGAGGCGGTGACTGGTCAGCTGCACCTGAAACTGGCCTTGCAGGTTCTATAGCCCACCCCGAACGCACAGGACGTGATGTGGAGCGGGAGAAGAACAAAACTAGGCTCTGAAAAAAATGCCGAACAAAATGTGGAGGGAAGGTAAAATTTTTGATGAGGAAGGGCATAGTATACTATGGTACACTCTCTTCCCAAGTGGGAGAGGAAGACAAATGCACTTGCAAATGCCAGTGGCATCTCTGTTCCTCATTTAAACGCGCCACACGGCCCTCCAGCAGCAAAACACGAACGCATATTTGGCGAGAACGGGCGACATGAGGGTCCACAATGCCCATGATGCCATTGACACATTAAATTTTCCATTATGGATGATGCGGAAGTTGGTGTTCAGGTGGTGTGGTGTTGAAAACCCCTCTGAGAGCCCTCCTCAACGGCTTCCAAAGGGTCCGCGGAGGCCCCTGTCGCCGAGGTGAGTGCACTCGCTCGTTGTGCAACGCTCCCTGGCGCCCTTCCGGGCCCTTCTCTGCTCTCTGGTGCCAGCAAGCCCGTGTTTCCGTGTGCATGCGATGCAGGGTGCACCCAGCACTCCGCGGCTACGACGCGGCGGTCGGTGTGCCGCTGTTCCCAGCTGAGGAGAACGGAGTCATCCCCTGTCTGCTCAGGAGCACCCCGCGCGCTCGCCGCGCTCGGCCAGCGCTTGTGGCGACTCGGCGCAAAGAGGCACCCTCATGACCAGCTGGCCGTGACCCAGCAAGTAGTACCTTCGCAGTGGCGCCACGCCGAATACTGCGCTGATATCAGTGCGCTCACGGCCGCCTTTGGGACTCCTGGACATTGTATGCCTGGTTTTTTGTCGCAATCGTATTTCGGACGGTCTTTAAGAGGAGACATGCGTGAAGTCGCCTCGCGGGTGCAGCAGCAGTGTTTTGTGTATGTTGGACAAATTTGCTGAAAGCGTTTGCACACCCGCCTGTGCAGGGAATGCACTAACCTGGCGAGCGCTGAAGCGCCGAGACGAGGGATCGGCGCTGGAGAGCGCGCCCGTCCTCAATCGTGACGGCCAAGCGGCTCCTCAAGCCCTGACTGTGACACCCGAGCAGACCTTCAGGTAATGGCTTCCAGGATCCTGTTCCTTCGCTTGCTACCATAATAACAGACTAAGTGCATGTGGAAAGCGTGTGCGGAGCTTTCAAAGGCCCTGTTTGACTGCAGGTGCAGTGTGAGGACACCTGACGAGGGAATGTTCATTGTGTGCACTTTTAACGTCTCAAGTTTGGGGAGGGGGGGTCCGAAGAGCACTGCGATATATCCTTGTACAAGGCTAGGAAACTTCACCCTGATGCTGTTGGATGATCTGAATGCAGTAGGGGCACATGTTGATCCAGTGTGTGTCAGTTGTTAAGACACTGCAATGGATTCAATGCTTCAAACACTCGATGTGGAAGTGTGTTGCTTTTGGGGAGCACGGCCCTCACTTCCCCTTTGAATCGTCCCCAAGTACCGACGCTGCAATTGTGCTGCAGGCCTCCCCCCCCTCCCCCCCCCCCCCCCAAACCCCACCCCCCAACCCCCCAACCCCAACCCCCAACCCCACCCCAACCCCCAACCCCCACCCCCCCAACCCCCCACCCCCCACCACCAAGAGGAAAAGGATGGCTGACAGGTTAAAGCCTTTGCTACGAGCTCTTGCATTGGGCGTGGTGACCATATTGTCATTCGCGGCACTCATCAAAGGGCAACCATCTGATGGCACTGCAGGCGATTGGAGTGTCTCATCAGGTAAAACTCCCATTGTTTGCCAGGCACACCTGCAGTTGGATGGTTTGCCGTGTTGTCGTATTTGTGATATCATTGTTAGTTGCAAATGGATATCACACTGCACCTGGAACAGTGAACAGCTATTGTATGTCCCCCATAAGACAATTAAGCGCAGCAATGCCACCAATTGTTTGTGTGTACCAGGTCCACATATCCAATTGGGCGATCGTGGGGCAGAAACTTCTTCTTTGGATGAGGTGTGGTGATACTCACAGGCCTTGGGATGTTCTTGTCAAACACAGTTGTTAGGGAAGACACTGTTTTGAACTTTGCTTGCTTAGCATCAAATGGATAGTAAGCTGAGAACCCTTGTAGTCCATGCTGTCCACCAGTCCAGAAATTCTGATATCAGGATTGGATTTTGGCACAAATCTCTGTGTATATTCAACTCAGTCTGATGCCAAATTCCAATTATTTCGACTTCCCATCCATTGCGTCATCCATGCTAGTCCAATCTTGACTGTGTACTGGGGCTGGCCATCTCACTCCGACTTCAGTTTCTAAGGTCTGTGTCGGAATTCCAATTCCAACCAGATCGAAATAAAGGTAATAGGTTGGAACTTTCTGTACCAACTCGTCAAACACAGATGGGCTTTATCGCTGGGTGGGCCCATATTTGTCTGTTAGGGAAGGCACTATGTGAATTTTGTTGAGCATGGTGTCAATTTGTTGCTAAGGAAGAGGGAAAGGGGAGGGGGGGGGTTCCCGACCTGTGACATTAAGAGATTATGTAATTGCCACAAAATCGACACAAGGCGGGAAGATGTCCAAAGCGCCGCTGACGAGCGGCAAACAACTCTTGACATATTACTTAGCCTCCCCAAAGTGTTCAATCTCGAATGAACGGCCCAGAATAATGCAATAGGCAAACACGAAGGCTGCCCTGATCACCCGGAATGGCCTTCGAAACACCGTTTTTCAGCCCAATATAATCTTTGCATTTCTGGCTGTTTATGTTTCCTAAACACACCTCAAATTGTCTAGCTCCACCATGTAATGTTGCTTAGCCATCCTGGCATCGACACAGAGATAGACCTGAGGTTGGAAGTGTGTGTTGGTGACTGGGCTTCACGTCAAATTGCTGCCAAGCACAGCAGAATCAACATACGCCTTCCCTTGGATAGCTCACATCAGTAAGCGCGGAAGTCGAATTTTCCTCTGTTAGGCACTCAGAAATTCACTGGTTCGAAATACACATGCAAATCGATTCGGGTGATCAAAACACTGTGCTCCCGCTCAAGGAATTCGCAAGCAAAAATTGAGTAACAAGCATGCATGCCATATTGTGCAAGTCGAATGACTTGAAAGTGAGACATCATTGGTCACAGGGCGTTCTACTGTGCAAATGTGTCCCCTGTGTTTGCGAATCGTTGAAAGCGACAGCAAAAACCAATGAAGCAGCTGATGTCGGCATCTGCATGTGGTCTTCGATTTCAAGTTTTGTGATGCATCTTGCGTTGCTCGTTTCCGGGCGGCTCATATGCTGTACTTCACAGTCAATTTCCATGTTTTGCAAGTGTCAGAACGAGACACAGGGAGCACCATTGTATCAGTGCATTGATATGTGAGAGGATGGTGCTCACATCACCACAATGTGTTGAGGACATGGGTCCAGATCCCATCATGCTCATCGGCTCACAAAAATATCTCAGTGGTGGGTGGACTAAAGGCATCCAGGTTAGCGTACTTGAACAAGTGCAGGATCAAACATCTGTATGTCAACTTTGACTACCATCATTTCTACCTTTTTGGCACATATTCTGACGCTCAATTGTTCGCGTCAAGCTGATGCGGATGCCTTCAAGTCACTCTTGCGCCTTGCCGCCAAACATCATTTTCCCCAAAACGCACTGCACATTTGGCTGCCATGCAATGGAAGGCCGCGTTTTCGACTGCGCATATGTGAGTTTTTTCCAATCAAGCGCTCTCTGTCCTCCTAGGAGCAGCGCATGGAAATGGCCAACATGCACCCCAAATGGACTGAGAATGTGGAGGAAGCCTATGACGCCGTATTGCTGCACGTACCATGTTCGGTGAAGGTGCAAAAGCCAGGTTTGGCGGAGCGCGGCTTCAACGCGGCAGCCAGGCTTGCAGTGGTGGCATTCATGCTGGGACACTCCCCGGAGTTGGCCCCCTTTCACATGGTGAGAAACACCCGGTGTCCTCACGTGAAGGGCATGGTGGACAGCATGCTGTGCACGCACTCGAACATGCCGGCCAGCATGTACTCAGGTGGGGCTGCGCGAGGCTCTTGATCAAACATGGCTCCATTGCCCAATCAGACAAGGAAATCAGTGTTATTGCAAGCTCTTAATCCGTATTTGTATTGATGTGTACTGATTAGTAATGATGAATGTCGCTCGTTGAAGGCTTCAATGACATCGTTTGAAGCATTGATTTTGGTAGCTTGTGTTATTTCGGTTGCCTGCTGGCTGCCATTGGCCAAATTGTCTGTGGCCTGTATGCCAACGGGCTGCGCTGATGAGAGGCTCGCCATAGAACTTCTTGCTTGGGACTGAAGTTTTCTTGGGCATTCAGAGGCTCGCTTAACAATCTTGCATCACTTCTTGGGAGAGCGTGGCCAGAAACTTGTGTTCGATGCACCAGGAGACGATGAACTTCGTTGGCTTA